>CAMOHE010054265.1:28247-60587 GCA_946598075.1 Artocarpus hirsutus | reverse complement strand
TTACTTTAAAAAAAAATGGATTAAATTATTATATAATGATTAAGTTATTTAAATAATAATAATAATAATAAAATGTATTTAACCATGAGTTTTTATGACTTTATTATTTTAGTGAGATAAACTATTTAAGGAAATGTTTATAAATGAGTAATCTATTAATGTATATTCATATGTATATATATATAAAAAAAAAAAATTTCATGGATCCTGGGTTATGTTTCCAATTTATCTTTTTAATTAATTAAATAGTTTATCCAATAAATAAAAGTATTACGAAATGAAAGTAACGTCATCTGTAACGTCTGTAAAAAGGGGCGTTACATTGAAGTCCTTAGTCGAGAACACATTCCTATATGAATAAAAGATTGAAGGTCTAAGGATTTAGAACAAGTAAAAGATGTAATTTGGAGAGAGATTTACAAAGCTTTTACAGTCGAAGATTGGAATAGGAAAAATGCTTTGAAGGTTTGTAGCGAATTAGCAAAGGGGTTTAGATTCGACCTTTATGTTATCTTCATATAGCCATACCTTTGCATTCTGGAGGAGGATGAACATGTATATAAATAGCCTCCTATGGTAGTCCACTACTACACCTCCATAAATGAAGACAATTGGGAAGCTTTTATGAGATATTGACGTTCCATTAAATTCCAACTGCTATCATCAAACGCAAGAAAAATAAGAACAAAAAATGAATACTACTCTATGATTGGCCTAGTCAGATATAGAGAGCTTGGGCAATCATTGGTACGTTAATATCTTACTCGTATTACATATATCAATTATTCTATCATTATTATATTACTAACATAGTGTAACACAATTAGCTAAGACGGGCGTGCTACTAACAAGGGAGGAGTTGTGGGTAAAATCACGTTAAGGTCCCAATGGACAATTTAAAAATAAAAAAGTAGTAGAAATTGGGAACTTGATTATAAGTTTATTGAACACAAACCATTAATTTGTAATTTAATACCTATTGAAGGATCTTAAGAATAACATAGTTTTGTTATTGTTTTATAGGATGAATAAACAACGCAACAAAGTCAAGGGAGCTTCCAATCGGTTGGTAGCGATGACATTTTGACGAGAGCACCAAGGAAACAGGAACATATAGGATGTGTTCGCTATCAATCAAAGTATGTGAAGCAATCTAAATACTTCGACCTCTAATTAGGTACTTCAAAATTGAATTTCCAAATGTCGAAGATGTAGATGAAAATTGCAAAACTACGAGGTCTTGTGACCGAGCTCATTTCCCAAGGATATGCCAAGTTGACAAGCTTGTTGTAAACCTCCCAATGACGTAGTAGAAGCTCCAAAAACTCCTGAAGTCTAATTGTCACCTCTTCGTCAAGAGCCTGAACAACGTCAAGAATGCAGGCTCTTTGTTAAGGATAGAATTAATGGTGGGTGTGCACATGTTGTGCTTGGGAAGGCATAGATAGAGAGTCTTCCAACTGATACAATTCATGGAAGACCATTAGGGGAAGAAAACATGTGCGTACGCATCACTACCATCAGAATTAGAACAGCTAAATTGCCTATTCCAACACTTAAAGCAACAACCGTGGGTGAAGCCACTGGAAGATTTGTCGCATGGCCAAAGAGGTTAGTTGAAGTCGTCACATTGACGAAGACAAGTCGAGCGCCTAGCCACATTCCACAAGATCTAAGCAAAAAGAAACGCCAAAAAAAGAAAAGCTCTACAAAAGTAAGACAATCACAACCTAAGGTAGAACAAGAACAAGACCAACCCGTTACGAATAAGCTATTGCTTTCATTTAAGTTCGCTTTAGTACCTTAAGAATTTAGGCAGTTGGCTCTATACACACATTCTTTCATGAGTGATGGGTCGATGATTCAGTGCCCGATACTAGTAAATGTCACTGGCAATGAATTGCCTATCTATTTGGGGTATGAAGACGTTTACTACTTTATCAACTTTAATAAAATCGGGGCGAACTGTATCCTACTATACCTTAGGTAATAACTCCATCCTTAATTCATAAATTTTAAATATAGGCAACGTTTTAAGATGCTTTCAAATAATTAACTGTATTGTTTTTTATTGTAGTTTTTTGGCTAAATACTGTGAACTTCAAGGCTTGGCGCAAAATTTCAACTTCATATCTTCGGCGCTTATTTTAAGTGCTGCAAGAGACCTATAGAGTGATCGTAGAGAGTGCATCATGTCACTCCTCCACCTATTAGCTCAAGCACCAAGGGGGAAAATTATTCTTCCTGCCATACAATGTTGGAGAACATTGGATGTTGACACTTATTTCGCCATGGAAGGACCAAATATATTGGTTTGATCCCTTCGGTCACCCACCACATGAGAATTTCGTATTAGTCATGAGATTGTAAGTATTAATGTTCTCTTATAAAATTAATTGTTTTGAGTCCCGCATAATTGTATCATTTATTAATTCATTTAAACATGACACATTGTTAAGGCGCTTAACAATTGGAAGCTTCAAGCGGGAAACATTGTCACAAACCTACCAAACGGAACACTATATTCCAAACGTAAGTATCCAAAACAACAAGAAAACATAAAATGTGGTTTTTTTTATTCTACGTTTCATGCGAGATATAATTACAAGTGGTACACAAGCCCTAGGAAGAAAAGATTTTTATATACATACGGATATACATGAAGTTAGATTAGAGTAGGTACAATTTATAAATAAGTATGTAATTTTTAAATAGATCGATAGAGATAGGAGATAAACAATTGCTCAAAATAGCTCAAATGTAAATGATCTTGCAAATATCTAGCAATTTCAATATACATTAATTTTTGTATGCAATCAGGGCCTTGTTATAATGGATAATACACGGGACTAGCCATCTCATGGAAAATAAAAAAAAATTGTAATTTTTTTTTGGCAATACTGATTTTTCATGATGGTTTTTATAAAAACCATAGTGGATGCGTAAGCTTTCACGATGGTTTTACAAGAAAACGTCGCGGAAGGTCATGCTTCAATGACTTTTTTGGGAAAAACCATCATGGAAGCTTGTCCTTCCATGACGGTTTTTATAAAAACCATCGTGGAATATGCACACTCATGACACCCCCTTCGTGCCAATTTTGCTATTCCACGACGGTAAAAAGCTATCGTGAAAACTCCATTTTGTACCATAACTGAAGTTTTCACGACGGATTTTTACCTGTCGTGAAATTTTTCCACGACGGTTTTTTACCATCATGAAATCCATAGTCTGTAGTAGTGCTTTCTCTTTCCCCTCTTTCTTTCTTGCCTCTCCTCTATTTCTTTCACTTTCTTGTGAAAACTCTTCTAAATTGCTTTCAACGGTAGACGCGCTCAGATCGAAGTCCTCCAAGGAAACGACGTTGTTCACGATGTCCCAATTCATGCACTTCTTTTCAAGCCATGGTCAGATGGCAGCAGCTAGGCCTACTCAATACACAAACCACATTAAAGGGGTTGGGATCTTCACAAATTCTCCCTATAGTTTCACCTTCGATCTGGCGAAGAGCTTTGGTCCAGCAAAGAGATTATGGTCAGTCAACAGAGATGTGGTCCAACCAAGAGATTCTGGTCTTGTGAGTAGAAGGGACTAGAGAGAACCATACCAGAGGTCAAGTCTGGCGATAGGATTGTGGTCAGGCAGGGTTCAATCTTGAATTTGGTTTGAAAAATGAACATGAAAAAAGAAAAAAAAAAACAAAGAAATGGTTAATTTTTTTTTGTTTGGCTCATATCTTGGTTTTTTTTTTTTGTTCAAATTTGTTTACATATAGGTTTTTGATATCTTCTTTTTTAGTTTTGGAATTTTGATTTGTTTCTTTGATTGGACTTGTATAAGATATCGTTATTGTTTCGTTGTCTATTAGTTTTTGTTTTGTTTTTTGTGTAGTGTTTTTGCCTATCTTTTGTTTATCTTTTTCCACATCTGATGATAATATAGTATTAAAAGCAAAGTATCAAATATTCTGACAACCAATGATGTCGCCAGTGTTGATGGTATCTGGCGTTCTAGTCTCTAAAATTTTGTATCTAATGTAAATATAGTATTTATAGCGTAATATGATATTAGCAGGGTTATACTATATTATTCGACGAAATCACCAATGAACTTTTGTTTTTAGATGACAATAAAGTAGTAACAAGGTAATTTTATATTTCCTGCAGTTTGACAAAATTGTCTATGAATTTTTATATTTATATGGTAATACAGTAGTACCTACATAATACTATATTTCTTGAATGAAGTCTACGGTAAGCTTTTATATTTATACAGTAATATAGTATTACCAGGATAATACTATATTTGGGAAGAAGGTGAAAGATATAGAGGAGAAAAAAGTAAGAGTATTTTGATACGTTGTTTACTACACATTTTAAAACTATATGACATTATTCACTAAGTTTTAACCTAAATACGTTATTTTATTTTTTCGCTCGAAAAAAAGAAAGAACAACGTAGCTTCAAAAGAAACTGGTGAGCTCGTACAATAGATTAAGCAAAACTATCTCTATGCCAAGGCCTTGCAATTTAAGCCTTATTAAAATCTTTCAAGTAAAACCCAAAGGGACAAAACCAAGAAAGGGAAAAAGAAAGCTCAAAATTTACACCTTTTATCGACTCCGTCGCTGTACGTAGGTATACTTGTTTGATGTTGAATTCTATTCTTATGCAAAATTTTATATATATAATGTGATCATGTAGAAAATGAGCTGTTAAGTTTCAAATAATAAAATATAAATTCATATCAATAAATTCGTCCACTAAAATTTATGGATCAATTTGATACGAAAAAAAGTAAAAAATAAATTGATAAAAGCCTAGTTTTTGCCATGTGTAAATCGAAAAATCCTTGCTAAGTATCTATATATTCTAAGCCTTGGAGCAGGCAGGAGTTCTATGACTTTTTGTTTCCCTTTCTGCCCTTCGTTGTGCTCTCACGTTCTTTCTCATCATTTTTTATCCACGTGTCAAGTTTCTATCCTTTGCCAACAAACGGTTGGCTTTCCATCGGTACCTATAGTGGGACCCACCGTGGGACCCATTAATTCAAGTATTTTAGATTTTTTGCTCTTCTATACAGGAAAAAAAAGTAACTCTTTATTTGATATTCCACTGAAACAATTTTTTTTCATTATATTTTTAATAAATAAAAAAATTTGGTATATATTTTAATATTTTAAACATTAAAATTTTGTTAAATTTGTTTGTAAACTAAAAACATTTCTCATTATCTGTCCAAACATAATTTTTTATTTTTTTCCTATATTTATATTAAATACTTTAACTTTATATCTAAACGTTAATTCAGAAAGTAATTTAAATAATACAATTTAAAACATATAATTCAAATCAAAATATCTTAAATCAACATCTATTCGAAACATCTAGCAAACGGGGCCTAAATTGTCCTATGACTAGAGAGGATGTGTTAGAGACATGCAGCCCGTTCATCTGACTTTCTTACGATTCACCCTTCGAATGATTGAAAGCTAAAATCTTGTGAGGGTTGAGATTAATATTTCATTGTTTTCCATTATATGAATAGAAAAAGCTTCATTTTTTCATAAAAAGCTTGATTTATTTATTTAGTTATTTATTTATTGTGTTTAATGTGGTTTAAAACTGAGAACTTCCTATTGTTTTTTTAGCTCAAAATCACAACTTGAAAAGAGGGTAGAATACAAACTAAAAAAACCATCTAACCACCATCATGTAACACTCTGAATTTAATCAAATGTTATTAGAGTGTAAAAGGTGTATTAGTGTGCCACAATGTAATTAGAACTAAATTTAACTATTTTATAATATTTTTAAATTAATTTTACTTACAAATATTTTTAGTCACTTTTAATTATTTTTATATGTTATTTTGAATTTTAAACAAAACAATTTGTTAAATACCAAACACATCTCGTTTGAAACCTGTGTGTTGCATATGGTTTTCTTGTTGAAAACCATCTCTCTTTCTCTTTATTTATTTCCTCTTCTCTCTCTTTCTTCTTCACTCTCGTTCTCTCTCTCTTTGTGCTCTATTTCTCTTTCTTTCTCTCCTCTCACTCGTTGCCCCTCTTTCCTCTCTTCCTTTTATTCAAAATTTGAGCTCAAGCCTTACTCCTCAACTGAATTGGAAATTTGGGAACGTGATTGAGCAACCCCAAACTCGATTCAAAGATTAAATCAAGGTTAGTTTTCAAAATTTCAAACTTTTTCCAACTCTTCTATTTTCTTTGTATTTTGAAATCCGAGCTTCTTTGAACTTAAAAAACCTTAAATATAAGTTAATAAGACTCAAAACATCTAGAATCTAGGCTTAGTTTGATGAAAAACGAATCTAAGTCAAGTTTTTCTATTTTTCTCATTTTTTGGATTTCTTTAAAATTTTCCATGCAAATTTTGTTTAAATTAGTTTAAAAGTGTTTTATTATGTTTTTTTTTTTTTTATCATTTATACATGTTTTCTATGCCTGAGAACTAAGAAAACAGGTTGGGAATATGGATTTGGGCTTGGGGATGCCGAGACCCAAGTCTAAAAATTTCTAGATTTTTCCTAGTTCGGTAGGCCAAACTTTGAGTTTGACAGGTCAGAGGCAAGCCAAACTATGCAGCTTGGCAGGCCGGACTAGGAAAACTGGCAGGCCGACCAGGCTTTACAAAAATTTGTTGTTTTTTAATCGTTTACACTATTTCAAACCCAAATTGAGATTTTAACTTATATTATGATATTACATATGCAAAAGGCACATTAGGACACCATGAGATAGGTTAATAGTGTAGAATATTCTAAGTTAGATATTGACAAACTTAGTTTATATTTAGGTTGTTCATGGTATTTGTGGAGTTAACGTATGGCGGAGCGAGACTGTAGTGCTGAGTTGTAGTGCCAGGTATTGAAGTATGACTTCTACCCCTTTTCTTTGGCAGCCATTTGTAAACGATTTTTGGCCTTAAAAAGAATTCTTTCAAAATGTTTTCAATGAATGATTGAAAGAGATTTTCGTCAATTGTTTTCATAAACTGTTGGACGAAATGATATTCCTAATGAACTGCATAATGAATGTAAATAAAATGAGATTTTAATAACCATTGAAATCCATAGATGGGCATGATGTCATATTTAGAGATCGAGTCGCGTAGCGTACGACCTTGGGGGTAGATTCTAAAACTCAACTGGGCCACTACGGTGATGATAATTAGGTTTGCCCAAGAAAGATAATAAGATACTTTCTGTACAAATTGATTTTGGTAAGAATGATTTAAATGAATTTGTCTATTTAATTCTGTTTTCTAAATATTTTTCTTGAATAATAAATTTTATATTCAAATTATTTATTTGTTTTAAAGCTTAATCCTACTGAGTCTTCCACTCACTTTTTACTTATTTTCAAACCTTTCCCCTCTAGGTGGAATCCAGCTTAAGATCGACAGAGAGTCCACTGACCGGACTCGTGAGCAGTAGAAGATCCCGAGTAAGTTATTTGTATCATTTTATCAAGACATGTATTATTTTAATTTCCCTTTTCTCATTGGACTGTGGTTGTAGATTTAATTATTGTCGATACTATGTGTGTGCATAAGTTGTGGGCCCGGTGGGATTAGACACATATTTTCTTTCCTTTATTTTATTTTATTTTATTTTCTGCTTGTCTGTTTTATTATTTTAACAATCGTTTAAAAAGTTTTAAATTTATCACATTTTTCATAATTAACCAATTTTTTTAATTTATGGTTTTAATTTAAAACTTGACCTAATTAACTTAATTAATCTACCACGTCACCCCTTGAATCTTGGGGCGTGATAAAATGATATCAGAGTCCTAGGTTATGAACCTTGGGAATTGTTGCACACATAGGTACAACAATGAGATACCACTAATAGTCTAATTTTGTTTTCAAAAGTGAGAGAATGGCACCCAAACATCGTTCATTTGTTGCTGACGCAAAGCCAGGAAATAAGGAAAGTATGATAGGGGTGATGCTTGCTACTTTTCGACAGATGGCAGCGAGGGCAAAACCGAATGATTCTAAGGCGAGTCGTCAACATGCGTATGTTAAGGAGTTCCGACGTGCATCTATTCTGACCTTCGATGAAAACAAGGACCTGCAGGTGGTTGAATATTGGTTAGACTTAGTGGTGAAACATTTGAATACCCTTGGCATTCCAGTGGAGTACCGAGTGGAGTTTGCAGCTTATAAATTTGAAGATATCGCCAATACCTAGTGGAAGCAAGCTAAACGTTTAGGGAACAACAGGAATATTAGCTGGGACAGGTTCAAAGAATTATTCTACGATCGTTGCTTTCCGCAAGGATATAGAGATTAGAAGGCTGTTGAATTTATAGATTGGAGTAGGGTGATATGTCGGTTCGGGAGTACGAGACAAAGTTTAATGAGTTGGTCAGGTTTGCTCCATCCATTATGGCATTGGAGTGTGAGAAGTATATTAAGTTTCAAGAAGGACTTAAGGCTTCCATTCGACGACAGGTGGTCGCTCTTTGACTCTGAAATTTTGGTGAGCTTGTGTTATCAATTATATCTGTGGAAAATAATTATGTGCACTACTACGAGGATCGAGCAAGGACGTTAAGAGGACCACAAAGGAGCGACAGGAGGAGTACCAACAGGCGTCCAACCCAAGGAAAGAATCAACATGGTAACATGAATAGTAGAAGTAGCAGTTTATCCAGCAGCAGACGCAGCAACCCCTACAGCTTCCATTGCCATTATTGCCAACAACTGGGACACATCAAGAGAAACTGCCCAACCAAGAGTGCTCGTCTAGGACTTCAAGCTAGAGAAAGTGCTAGTCGTCAACCTTAGCCTCAAACCTTACCTCCGCCTCAACAACTTCCTCAGTTGCAATTTCATTAGTATAATCCACAGCAACTGCAATACTCGATGCAAGGATACCAGCCGTAGAATTTTGAGCGTAACACCCTACAATATTGAGCACCAAGTATAGCTAGCATGCAGTCACCTCCACCACATCAATATCGGCCGACTAATCCAGGATCTAACAATGTTGGTAGAGGAAAAGGGAAAGCTCCAGCCTAAGTTCACAACATGACTTCAGGGTGTTCAGACGCACAGACTAGTAATGTAGTCGTCAATGGTATAGTTTTAGTTTCACAGTCTTTAGCACATATTTTATTCTATACTGGTGCCACTCATTCTCTCATTTCAAGCTCTTTTGTACATGCCTTGGGATTAGAGATAGAAGAATTTGATGAGCCCTTGGTTATTGCCTCACCCTTGGGGCGGGTGTATGTGAATTGCATATGTAAATGGGTTATTACCTCACCCTTGAGGCGGGTGTGTGTGAATTGCATATGTAAATCTTGTAAAATAATGATTGGGGGTGAGACTTAAAGAGTAATATGATTGTAATCCCCATGAACTCATATGATGTAATCTTAGGAATGGATTGGTTGTCTAAGAACAAAGCAATTGTAGATTATCAACTTAACCTTAGTGTCTGATAAGGGAACTACGGTCACTTACTAGGGTGGTAATGATCGAATGATGAGCAAGCATCTCATGAAGACATGTCTTGGAGGACCGAAAAATCTAGCTTGCTATGCCTTCCTCATGAACCTAGAAGGAGAGTCCAGTACATTAATGAGGAATGCAGCAATAGTGGTGGTTGATGAATTAAAGATGCTTTCCCCGATGAGCTACCAAGATTACCACCGCATCAAGAATTTGAGTTTGGTATTAAGTTGCTTTCAGGAATCGCTTTGATTTCGGTAGCACTGTATCGGATGGTGTTGGTAGAGATGAAAAAATTGAGAAAGCAAATTCAAGAGCTTGCTAACAAAGGGAAGATTCAAAATAGCACATCACCATAGGGTGCACTGATTTTGTTCACTAAAAAGCATGATGGAACCCTCAGATTATGCATAGAGTACCGGCAACTAAATTGAGTCACCATGAAGAACAAGTATCCACTACCTAGGATTGATGAGTTATTTGATCAGTTAGAGGTTTGCGGTACTTCTCGAAGGTAGATTTACGTTCGTGGTACCACCAGCTTAGGATTAAGAAAGAAGACATCCCCAAGATAGCCTTCAGGACCTGGTGTAGACATTTCAAGTTTCTAGGGATGCCATTTGGGTTGACAAATGTTTCGGTAACTTTCATGGACTTAATGAACAGGATTTTTAGGCCTTATTTGGATCAGTTTGTGATTATGTCTATCGATGACATCCTGATCTATTCTAAGACCTGGAAGGAGCATGAAGAACATTTGAGGATCGTGCTCCAGACTCTGTAGGAGCACCAACTATACGCTAAAAAGGAAAAGTGTAAATTTTGGTTGACTGAAGTTAAGTTTTTGGGACATATCATCTCCGAGCAAGGTATTTCAGTGGATCTTTCCAAGGTAGAAGCCATAGTGGAGTAGGAACAACCGAGGAATGTGGTAGAGGTCTATAGCTTCTTAGGACTCGTATAATACTACAAAAAATTTGTAAAAGACTTCTCGAAGATTGCAGCTCCGTTGATAAGACTAATTAGGAAGAATGTCAGATTTGAGTGGGATGAAGAATGTGAGTTCGCCTTCCAAGAGTTAAAGATCAGTTGACTACAACTCCAATGTTGATTATCCTGAATAGTGATGAGCTGTTTGAAGTTTACACGGACACCTCAGGACATGGACTAGGATACGTATTGATGCAACATGGATGTGTGGTGGCGTATGAATTGAGATAGCTAAGGCCTTATGAGTGGAGCTACCCTACTCATAACTAAGAGCTTGTAGTGGTGATTTATGCACTAAAGATTTGGAGATGCTATCTGTACGGGCGGCATTCTAGGTTTTCTCCGACCATAAGATTTGAAGTATCTGTTCATTTAGAAGGATCTGAACTTGAGGCAGTGAAGATGGATAGAATACATGAAAGATTATGATTTCACGCTATAGTACCATCTTGAGAAAGCTAATGTAGTCACAGATGTGGTCAGCAAAAAGTCTTTAGGGGTTCTCGCTTGCTTGGCTCTTGAAAACTGAAAAAGTGATGCAATAGTGAGTGAGTATAGGCTACAATACTATGAAGACTATGGTTGAGTTTTAGTGTATCATATGGAGACGACCCAACTCTCGTTTAGATGGTGAAACAGAATCAGTGGTGAGACCAGCACCTACAGGAAATATGGACATGAATTCAAAATGGAGAATACGTGCTGATGGGTTGTTGTACTTTAGGAAGCGTTTAGTAGTTCCAGCAATTACAGAAGTGACGAAGGCCACAATGGATGAAGCCCACAAGTCTCGGTTCGCCATTCATCTAGGAAGCACGAAGATGTACCATGATCCGAAGAGGCAATACTGGTGGATAGGCATGAAGAAGGATGTCCAAGAGTACGTGGCCAAGTACATGACTTGTCTCCAAGTGAAAGCTGAGCACCAAAAGCCAGCAAATTAGTTTCAACCGCTTCCTATTCCAGGGTGGAAATGGGAGCACATTACGATGAATTATCTCACCGGTTTGTCGAGAATGGAGCAAAGACATGACGCAATTTGGGTCGTGGTCGATAGGTTGATGAAATCGGCGTATTTCATCCCTTTGAGGTTGAAATGTTCGAGGAGAGTTCTTGAGGAGCTATATCTATAGAATATAGTGAGGTTGTACGAAGTCCCCTTATCCATCACGTCTGATAGAGATACCTGATTCAACGCCAAGTACTAGAGGAGCTTTCAAGAAGCCTTGGGCATGGACTTAAACTTCAGCATGGTATTTCATCCTCAAACCGACAGGCAATCTGAGCGGGTCATTTAGATCCTCGAAGACATGTTACATGTGTGTGTATTAGACTTCGGCTGCAACTAGAAGAAGTATTTGTGTCTGGCAGAGTTTATGTACAGCAACAGCTATCAAG
This sequence comes from Artocarpus hirsutus, assembly GCA_946598075.1. NCBI lineage: Eukaryota > Viridiplantae > Streptophyta > Magnoliopsida > Rosales > Moraceae > Artocarpus > Artocarpus hirsutus. The sequence continues at coordinate 48,710 of CAMOHE010054265.1, read as the reverse complement.
TGAGCATTAGCATGGCACCGTTTGAAGTGCTATATGGACGACCGTGTCGATTACCTGTGTATTGGGCAGAATCAGAAGACAATATTATTCTCGGGCTAGATGAGATCCGTGACATCAACAAAAAGGTCATCGTAATCTAAGATCGGTTGTAGGCTGCTCAGAGTAGGTAGAAAAGTTATGCAGATAGAAGACGCCAACCCCTAGAATTTGAAGTAAGAGATTTCGTTCTCTTGAAAGTTTCACTATGCAAGGGTATATCATGTTTCGGTGTAAGTGGAAAACTCACACCAAGGTACATTAGGCCGTTTGAGATTACTCAACACGTTGGTGTGGTCGCCTATCTACTCAATCTTCTTCCCAAGCTCTTTTATGTTCACGATGTATTTCACGTGTCGATGCTTCAAAAGTGTCCACTCAAGTAGAGCAAGATAGTCTCGTTTATGATGTGCAGATCCAAGAAGACACGACATATGAGGAGGTGCCGATCTGGATTATCGATTAAAAAGTAATCAACTTGCGATGTCATGACATATCATTAGTGAAAGTCATGTGGCAGCATCACAGGGCTGATGAAGCCACTTGGGAGTTAGAATAAACTATACGAGAGTTGTATACGTATTTGTTTTGTTTAGAAGATGAATTGTAATTTGAGGACGAAATTTCTTTTAGGGGTGGAGAGTTGTAACACCCCGAATTTAATCAAATGTTATTAGAGTGTAAAATGGTATATTAGTCTGCCACAATATAATTAGAATTTAATTTAACTATTTTGTAATATTTTCAAATTGATTTCACTTACAATTATTTTTAGTTACTTTTAATTATTTTTATATGTTATTTTAAATTTTAAACAAAACAATTTGTCTAATACCAAACACGTCCCGTTTGAAACCTGTATGCTACACATGGTTTTCTTGTTGAAAACCCTCTCTCTTTCTCTCTATTTATTTCTTCTTTCTCCTTCTTTCTTACTCACTCTTGTTCTCTCTGTCTTTCTCTCCTTCTCACCCGCTACCCCTCTTTCCTTTCTTCCTTTTATTCAAAATTTGAGCTCAAGCCTTGCTCCTCAACTAGATTGAAAGCTTAAGAACGTGATTGCGCAACCACAAACTCAATTCAAAGATTAAATCAAGGTTAGTTTTCAAAATTTCAAACTTTTTCTAATTTTTTTTTTTTTTAATTTTGAAATCCAAGCTTCTTTGAGCTTAGAGACCTTGAATCTAAGTTAATAAGACTCAAAACATCTAGAATCTAGGCTTGGTTTGATGAAAAAGGATCTAAATTAAGTTTTTCTATTTTTCTCCATTTTTCTCATTTTTGGATTTCTTTGAAATTTTTCATACAAATCTTGTTTAAATTAGTTTAAAAGTATTTTATTATGTTTTTCTATCATTTATACATGTTTTCTATGCCTGAAAACTGAGAAAATAGGTTGGGACTAAGGATTTGGGCTTGGGGAGGCTAAGACCTGAGTCTGGAAATTTTCAAATTTTGTCCTAGTTTGGTAGGCCAAACTTCAGGTTTGACAGGTCGAATTCATGAGATCGGCAGGCAGGATTTATATCATTCATAGGCCGAACTCATAGCAAGTTCGACAAGCCAGACCCAGACAATCGGTAGACTGAATTGTGCAATTTGGCAAGCCAGACCAAGAAAACCGATAGGTCGATAGGCCTTTACAAAACTTTGTTGTTTTTCAATCATTTTCATTGTTTTAAACCCAAATTTAGATTTTAATTTTATATTATGATATTACAGATGTAAAAGGCACACTAAGACACTATAAGATAGGTTAGTAATGTAGAATATTCTAAGCTAGATATTGACAAACTGAGTTTATATTTATGTTGTTCATGGTTCGATGGACCTAACATATAGCGGGGTGGGACTATGGTGCTGAGTTATGATGCTGGGTATTGAGGTAGGATTTCTACTCATTTTCTTTGGCAGCCATGTTTTTAAACGATTTTTGGCCTTAAAAAGAATTCTTTCAAAATGTTTTCAATGAATGATTGAAAGAGAATTTTATCAGTTGTTTTCATAAACTGTTGGACGAAATGATATTTATAATGAATCGCATAATGAATGTAAATGAATACACTCTGTAAAATGAGATTTTAATAATCATAGAAATCCATAGATGGGCATGATGCCAGATTCAGAGATCGGGTCGCATAGTGTACGACCTTAGGGGCAGGTCTCGAAACCCAACTGGGCCACTACAGTGGTGATAATTATGGTTTGCCTAGGAAAGATATTAAGATACTTTCTGGACAAACTGATTTTGGTAAGAATGATTTAAATGAATTTGTTTATTTAATTCTGTTTTCTAAATATTTTTCTTGAATGATAAATTTTATATTCAAATTATTTATTTGTTTTAAAGCTTAGTCCTACTGAGCCTTCCGCTCACTTTTTACTTGTTTTCAAACCCTTCCCCTTTAGGTGGAATCCAGCTTAGGACCGACAGAGAGTCTACTAACTGGACTTGTGAGCAGTAGAAGACACCGAGTAGATTATTTGTTTCATTTAATCAAGGTATATATTATTTTAATTTCTTTTTTCTCATTGGACTGTGGTTGTAGATTTGATTATTGTCGATACTATGTGTGTGTACAAGTTGTGGGCCCAATGGGACCCAACATGTATTTCCTTTATTTTATTTTAGTTTCCGCTTGTCTATTTTATTATTTTAATAATCATTTAAAAAGTTTTAAATTTATCACATTTTTCATAATTAACCAATTTTTAAATTTGTGGTTTCAATTTAAAATTTGACTTAATTAATCTAATTAATCTGCCATGTCATACCTTAGATCTTGGGGCGTGACACATCATCTCCAACATTCCAAAGCTTCTTGTTCATTAAAATAAAAAGATTTGTCTTACAGTAACCAATATATTTCTTTTGTTTTGTTACTGAATATAATCAATATATTTCTTGACTTAATGCATTCATTTTTCAACCCAAATTTACGTAAAATAATTCTCTGCTTATACATAAAAAGAATTATCGCATCTTTTTTTTTTTTTTTATGTTTGCTTTTCTATCCACAAGCTTAAAATAAAAAATAGAAATAAAGTGGTAATTTGATTTTATTATCAATTTATCAGGATTGAGAATGCCAATTTGAAAGGAGTCATAAGATTGTCAATTCTATTTTTCAAGCCCAAATTAGTGTGGGGTACAGACAATCTCCTCCCAAGATCAAAAAAGATAAGTAAACATAGGTTAATTTTTTTTTTTCCTTCTGAGGAAAGCATAGGTTAATTTCTATTCTTCCACTTCTGATAAATAAACATGCCAGTAAAGTAGGTTATTTTTCTTACCTTTCAAGTCGCCTTGCACGTGCTGCTTGTCCTCGTTAATTTATGAAATATGTATGTATCAACTTACTTCTTTGTTATCGCGTCCTATTTAGTTAGTTTTGTCTTGCCTACAAATCAACAATATACAAAATGACAAATTATTAAGGAAACCAGATTAAGACATCATCATTTTACGGGGTACATAAATTGTATATATATATATATATATATATTTTATATATATATATATATATATTCGGTCAATAAAAAGTTCACATATGAGTCGTTTGTCTATGTCAACGTTATCTAATTAACTATATCTCTTTTTCAGACATGCTTTACAATAATTCTTTAGTCAAAATAAGCATCAATGCCTTACCCAAATCCTCTATTAATATAGAAGATTGATTTAAGTAAAGTGTTTATGATAATTTTGAATAAACAATTAATAAAATGCATGTCAGAAGAGAGAAATATAATTACAAAATGATGACATATATAGATCATATAAAAAAAATTTTTGGAAGAAAATGAAATAACATTTTTTTAAATAGACTACAAGTTTTAAAATATTTGAAATAAATAGCATATTTACTAATACAATAAAATTGTTTTGGTTTTAGTTACATGTTTTAAAATTGTTGTATTTAGTTTTTCTCTTCTTTTTTTTTTTTTTTTTGAATTTTTGTCTAGTAACGCTTTGCTAATGAAAGGCCCACAAGTGAAACAAAATAATAGATTAGGGATCAAAATAAGGTAGTTTAAAAACTTTCCTTTAAAAATTTAACATTTGACTAAAAAAGAACCAAAACTAAAATAAAATGATAGATCAGAAACAAATAAGACTTTTTAAACATGTTTTGTATTTAGTCCATGTATTTATTTATTGCTTTCACATATTTCCTTCATTATTCTCAAAAAAGATAATACTTCTCCTTAAATTTATTAGGGCGTATGACACAATGGTTCAAAGTATTGTATGTAAAGCACAAAGCAGAAGTCAGCTATAATATAAAACACTCGCTTTTTATAGTATTTTAATTCAAAAATATTTCGAACTAATAGTTTGAACCACACTGCTAAATATCATGTATGTTTCTCTAGACAAAAGTCGACAATGTATTGATCGAATAATTTATTTATGAATCAATTTTTTTTTTTACAGTCCGTCTTCTTAAAATGTAGATGGCAAAATATATTGTTAATTATTATTTACAAGTTTATTTAATTTTGATGGATGTATGTATAATTCTTGCAAAAAAAAAAAAATCAATTTTTACATGTGTAGCTTTTGGAAAAGAACATTAGTGGTATAGGCACAGATAGTGCTGAATACTAACAATAGTAGAAAGTTGACAGACCTACAAGTGGGATCCACATTCTATAAGTTGGGATACTAAACACCTAAAGTGCTCTTAAGGATTTCTTCTATTGAAAAGCTTCCTTAATGGCTTGTTATACTCAGTTAATTGGGTAAAGTAAAAATGTCACGCCCCAAAAACTAGGAGATGAAGTGGCAGATTAGTTGAGATAACTAAATCAAATATTAATTAAACATCAATTAAAGAATTTAGTTAGTTATAAAAAATGTGATAATTTAAATCTTTTTGAGACATTCATCAAAAAGATAGGGCAAATAAAAATGAAATAAAATAATAAGACAAATAAGTATGGGTTGGGCTCTATCGGACCTATATTAGTACACACACATGGTATCAACAATAATTAAAATTACAATCACAGTCCAATACAAGGAAAAAAAATTAAAGCATTACATGCCTTGAAACAATAAAACAAATAACCTACTCGAGGTCTTCTATTACTCGCGAGTCCGATTGGTGGACTCCTAGTCAGTCCTAAGCTGAATTCTACCTAGGGGAAAAAGGTTTTAAAATAAATAAAATGCGAGCGAAAGGCTTAGTAGGAGTAAGTTTGAAATCATTTAATTTGGATATAAAATTTATCATTCAGAAAAATATTTAGAAAACATAATTAAATAATAAACTCAATTAAATCATTCTTACCAAAAACAGTTTATTGTTAGTCTAGAAAGGATCTTATTATCTTTTCTTGGGCAAACCATATATATCACCATCGTAGTGGTCCAGCTAGTTTTCGAGACCTGCCCCGAGGTCGCACTCTATACGACCCGATCTTTGAATATGGCATCATGCCCATTTATGCATTTCTATAATTATTCAAATCTTATTTTACCAAGTGTATTCATTTACATTCATTATGCAGTTTATTATGAATATCACTTCATTCAGCAGTTTATGAAAACGACCGCTAAAATTCCATTTTAGTCATTCATTGAAAACAGTTTGAAAGAATATAATTTGAGGCCAAAATCATTTAAAACCTCGCTACCAAAGGAGGGGTAGAAGTCCTACCTCAATATCTGGCATTGTGACTCAGCATCGCAGTCTCGATCTATTATACGTTAGCTCCACGGAATCATGAATAACCTTAAATAGAGACTAAGTTTATCAAAATCTAGCTTAGGGGATTCTACACGACTAAGCTACCTCATGGTGTCTTAGTGTGTCATTTATGTCTATAAAATCATACTACAAAGTTAAAATCTCAATCTAGGTTTAAAACAGTAAAAACGGGTAAAAATTAGTCATTTTTCATGAGGCTAATCGGCCTATCAAACTTTCTGGTCTAACTGACTTTAGGTTCGGCCTGCCGACGCGATGAGTCCAGCATGCCGAACTCATGAGTCTGACCTACCGATGCTCAACATCAGCCTGTCGAACTGAAAAAATCTAAAAAGTTCCAGATTCAAGCTTTGGTCTCCTAGAACTTAAATCTTCATTTCCAACTATTTTCCATTCCTAGAGCATACATAATGATCATAAGTGATAGAAAAACATACTAAAACACTTTTAAACACATTTGAACAAGATTTGCATATAAGTTTTCAAAGAAATCCTAAAATGGAGAAAAAGAGAAAAACTTGGTTTAATCTAGTTTTCATCAAATCAAGCCTAGATTCTAGATGATTTGAATCTTACTAACTTAGATTAAAGGTTTCCTAAGCTCATATAACTCAGATTTCAACATTCTAGGGAAATTGAAAAAAATTAGGTAAAATTTCAAAGTTTTGAAAAAAAAGTAATCTAACCTCAAATTGATGCTTGAAAGGAGTTTGTAGATGCTCAATCAAGTCTCTAAGCTTCCAATCGAGTTGAAAATTAAGGCTTGAGCTCAAAATTTTGAAATCAAAGAGAGAGAGAGAGATGCTGGGAGAGAGGGAAAGAGAGAGAGAGTGAGGAGAGAAGAGAGGGAGAGGTGAATTAAATAAAAGAGGGCCTAAGTGGTTTCAAGACCAAATACCATGTCCAACACATGGTTTTGGTTATACAGTCTCAAATTTGTTTGAGTTTTGATAAAAGATCTGTTTGGAATTTGGTAAATTGTTTTATTTTAAAATTTTAAAATATCAAATAAAAATAATTAAGAGTGATTAAAGTAATTAGAAGTAACATTAACTTGAAAATATCACAAAATAGTTAAGCTAAGCTCAAATTATATCATGGCACACTAATTCACATACACTAATTACACTTAATTAATTTCGGAGTGTTACAAACATGAAACAAAACGACAAAGCTTCAGGGTCAAAGAATCCAAAGTAAGCCACAGATACAAAGAGAGTTCTATGACTCATTCGGGTTAAGCATGGTAAAAATTAACATAAAAAATGTCCTAAATTACTTTCTCCCTCCCTCCTTTCCCTCTACAAATCAATCTGAAATGCAAGAGATAGAATTACACTTTCTTTTGAAGATGTCGCCTATGCAACATTGTGAAAACATACATGCGAACTCACGACGAAACCTTGTTTGCAACAGGCCAATAGCGACTAAGAGTTCACAAGAATGGCGGCGACTACTGTAATAAGGGCGACATGGGTTTGACAACGTCATGGCGGCGCATCTGCGGGGCTCAAAAGTGGTTGCTTCCCTTTCTCCCTCTTTGACATAGCTGCTTCCTTTCTCCCTCCTTAGCAACAACACCCCATGCTTATTATTTTTTGTTAGACCTTTACTTTTTAGGTTTTTAATTATTTTTTTATTTTTTAAAATTGTTTTAGAAACAGTTTAGTAATTTTGATTCGATATTGTTGTCCAACTACTTTTACATCCAATATTTAAGGTCTATATAATTTTTAGTCCTTTTGCACTATTTTAATGAGGTTAGGGGTGCTCCAATAAAAAAATAGAAATTAGATTGTTATTTCCTAAAAAATTTGAGGCTACCAAAACAATTAACCCTTTCAAAAAAAAAAAAATCTCTAAATCAAGAGTCATTATATGTTTGTTACATGACAGATTTTAGAAATGTGCAAGTATACTTTAACATGAGCTTAGTAAAAAGCGCACCTAAAGTGGGTCTCTATGAGAAGTAGGAGCTGCTAAATGTGCCACATAATGCCGCAATTTTTGCTGAAACCGTTGATCTTATTTAGCGTATTTAAGGTATGTTTAGCATACCGTGTTATATTATATTATATTACATTGCATTATATTGTATTCTATTTTATACAAAAAAATACAATGTAATATAATACAATACAATACGTTGTACCAAACAAACCTAATAGCCATTTTTCAACTCTTAAATAAATAAGCATATCATTTGGGACTATTCAAAAACATAATCAAGTTTATTTGTCTTTTTTCATATTTTTTTTTATATTTATGTTTTTTACTTTTTAGCTTTTACCAGCTTTACCTTTTACTATTTTTTTAAATCTTTTATTTATCTTTATAACCCTCAGAAATATTACTTTGTCAAATGTAACCTTGCTATATAATTTTCTTTCCTAGAGTAGCTTCTCTGATTTTTTTTTTCAAATATACCATTGTTTGAACATTTTTTCCTTCTCATATATAAACCCTGACTAGTTTTTCTATTTCATTTGCCCTCGCCAATTTTTTTTTCTTATATATGCTATACTTATCTACAACTATAATATTCCACTAAAACACACGTTTTGATTAAAATATATATTTTGGTAAATCTGCTTTTTAAACAAATCTTGTATTTAAATTTCTCATTAATTATCTTTTTACTAACATGCAGTATTAAAAAAAATTTCCACATTTGTCCACTACTAAAATATTTTTTTTATTGTAGTCCCTAAATGATATATTCTTTTTTTTTGTACTTTATGTAGACGTTGGATAGATGCATTGTGTCGATCTAATCGAGCAAAGTGTTACAATCCTCCGCTTAATATTTAGCTGTCTCCAACCATACTTATATTTAGTAGATCGGACATTGCATGTCTGTCAACCGAATGGTCTGTATTGAACACATCAATCACTTATGATGAATGCCCTAATAAGTTCGACTAAATGCCATTAATGAGCTCGATCAAACGCTCTCGATGTCTCGACCTGTTCGAATTGCGTATTGGGCTGCACCCATCAGGCTTTTGCTTTTTAATTTAGACTTCGACCAAATCATACCCCTACACTTTACTAAAATAATTTACTTCAAAGTAATTTCCTTTCAATTTTTTCTCCATTGAATTCTTTTTTTTTTTCCTTTCTTATAAAAATTTTGTCAATTTGTGTATATTTATTGAAGTCATCCGTTTTTTTTTTTTTTTAACTTTCGAATATGCAAAAAAGAGAGTTTTGATTTAACTATTCATTCCTTTCTTTTATATATTTAGTCAATTTGTGCTTCTTTATTGAAGTCATACTCTTTTTTTCTTTTAACCTTTAACTTTTGCATTATTATCCTTACAATCTTGTAAATTTGAATGTAAAAGTATACACTTTGAATAATTAATATACGTGTATGTGAAAAAGATAAACAAACTAAATATACAAGTGTGAAGTACCTACCTCCAACTAATATATAAGAAAAGAGAGAATAAAGAAAATGTCAGATGTGAGAGTGCTAATTAAAATAAATAGCGGGTAAAAAAAAGTTGAATAAATATTAGGTTTATTATTTTACACAAACAAAATGTAAAAAATGCCCTCTTCTATATACACACAATCTTTTCTTTTCTTTTTTCCTCTTTCTCTTTCTCTCCCTTCTATAACCTCTCATCTTCGAGTGCGACCTTTCTTCTCTAGCTTCGACTCTAGTACAATGCTCTCCAGTGTGGCTCTGATGCAACCTTTCTTCTCTGACTCTGATGTAATGCTATTCGATGTGACTTAGCTCAACCTTTCTTCTCCGACTTTGATGCAATGCTCTCCGACACAAGATCCGTCTTCTCCTTCGATGCCGTCATCGAGAACGAAGTCATGAGTTCTCGCCTTTGCTAGGTTGCGATGTCAAGATGTTGCGACGTAACACCCTGAAATTAATTAAGTATGATTAGTGTTGAAATGGTGAATTAATGTGCCATAATGTAATTTGAAATTAATTTAACTATTTTGTAATATTTTCAAAATTAATGTTACTTTTAATTATTTTCATCACTTTTAATTATTTTTATTTATTATTTTGAAATTTAAAACAAAACAATTTGTCACATGCCTGATATATATATCCTTCTTTGAAAACCATGTGTTGATAACATGGTTTTACCTGAGGGAATTACCCTTTCCCTCTTTATTTATTTCCCTCACTCTCCCTCTTTTCCTTACTATCACGTTCTCTTTCTCTCGCTCTTAGGCTCTCTCTCTTGTCTCTCTCTCCCTGTCTCAAATTTTGATTCAAAAACAAAGCTCAAGCTTCGATTCTCAGCGGATTGGAAGCTTGGCAACGCGTTGGAATAATCACAAACTCGAATTCAAGCTCAAATTCAAGGTTAGTTTGTTTATTTTTTAAAATTTCAAACTTTGCCCTAATTTCCAAATTTTCTTAGAATATTGAAATTCGAGTTTCATGAGCTTAGGAAACCTTCAATCTAAGTTAGTAAGACTTAAATCATCTAGAATCTAGGTTTGATTCGATGAAAAACAAATTAAACCAAGTTTTTCTCTTTTTCTTTATTTTCAGATTTCTTTGAAAATTTCTATGTAAATCTTGTTTAAATGTGTTTAAAAGTGTTCTAGTATGTTTTTCTATCATTTATCATCATTATGCATGCTCTGGGAATTGGAAAACAGTTGGAAATGAAGATTTGAGCTCGAGAAGGCCAAAGCTTGAATATGAAAATTTCTAGATTTTTCCTAGTTCGGTAGGCTGATGTTGAGCATCGGCAGGCTAGACTCATGAGTTTGACATGCCGGACTCATATAGGTGAAAGGCTAAATCTAGGACAGTTCAACAGGCCAGTTCTATGTAATCGGTAGGTCGAACTATAGAGTTCAGCAGGCCAGACCAAGAAAGTCAGTAGGCTGATCGACCTAATGACAAATGATCGTTTTCCACCTGTTTCACGTTTAAAACCTAGATTGAGATTTTGACTTTAAAGTATGATTTTACGGACATAAATAGCACACTAGGACACCATAGATAGCTTAGGAGTGTAGAATACCCTAAGCTAGATATTGATGAACTTAGTCTCTATTTAAGGTTGTTTGTCGTTCTATGGAGCTAACATATAGGGGATCGGGACTGCAGTGTTAAGCATCAGTGCAAGATATCGAGGTATGACTCTTATCCCTTCTTTGGTAGCCATGTTTTTAAATGATTTTGGCCTCAAAGTGGATTCTTTCAAAATGTTTTCAATAAATGATTGGAAAAGGATTTTTATCAGTTATTTTCATAAACTGTTAAATAAGGTGATATTTATAATGAATCGCATAATGAATGTAAATGAATACACTTGATAAAATGAGATTTGAAAAATTATAGAAACGCATAAATAGGCATGATGTCATACTCAAAGATCGGGTCATAGAGAGTTCAACCTTGGGGGCAGTCCTAAAACCCAGTTAGGTCACTACGGTGGTGATATTTATGGTTTGCCCAAGAAAAGAAAATGAGATCATTTCTAGACGAACCATTAACTGTTTTTGGTAAGAATAATTTAATTGGATTTATTTATTTAAATCTACTTTCTAAAGATTTTCCCTCAATGATAAATTTTATATTCAAGTTAAATGATCTCAAATGTAGTCCTACTGAGCCTTTTGCTCACATTTTATTTGTTTTAAAACCTTTTTTTCCCTAGGTGAAATTTAGCTTAGGACCGATGGGAGTCCACCGATTGGACTCGCATGCAGCAAAAGACCTTTAGTAGGTCATTTGTTTTATTGTTTTAAGGCATGTAACACATTAATTTCCTTTCCTTGTATTGGACTGTGGTTGTAATTTTAATTATTGTCGATACCATGTGTGTTCAGTGGGGCCCAATTCATACTTATTTGTCTTATTATTTTATTTCGTTTTATTTGCCCTAGCATCTTGATGAATGTCTCAAAAAGATTTAAATTATTACATTTTTCATAACTAACTAAATTCTTTAACTGTTGATTTTAATTAAAATTTTGATTTAATTAACCTAATAAATTGATTTAATTATATTAATTAATCTGCTACGTCACCCCTTGGATTTTGGGTTATGACACGTGGTCTCATCGCTGCTCATGCTGACAAGATTGTTGTGGCATCACTCAAAGGTAGATCCCGTGCCTCCGGCAAGATATCATGATCTTGTGGCATCAATCGATGGGTGGGCTTCTCCTACAATGGAGCCAATGAGAATGCGGTGATGATGATGACAGTAGAGCTTCGCCTGTGACGGTAGAAGGGGAAAGAGAAGGCAAAGAGAGAAGAGAGAGAACGTGAGGGCAGAGAGAGCAAGGGCAATGAGCTAGAGGAGGATGAGAAATACGGGAGAGAGGAGATAGAAAAATATGGGAGAGAGGCGAGAGGGGAGAGAGAGAGAGAAAAAAACCAAAGTCAACTAAGAGTATTTAAGTCTACACAATTATTTAATTTGAACAATTAAATTGATTAGTAACATTTACTAATATCTTAAATTATGCCTGACTTGTGCTAGTAATAGTTTAAAAATCTAATATTTCTTACAATTTCTTCAAAAAAATAATAATAAACTGGTTTTTATGAGTATTTACAGGGGTAACCTTTAATGAGTTGATCAAGAATTGCTGATAATTGAGGAATAAATACGAGTGATGTGGTGAAAATGGCGATGAGGATAAATCAACATAAATACAAACAAAATACAATATTATAATGGTTCGACTACTAATGAGATTTGCATCCATTCAATCAATCTTTTAGAGATGATATACTTCTCTCTCGTGAAAATGAAAAGAATTTCTAAAGTTAAATTTACGTTAGCGCTAGTCCCAATATAGTAATCCCGACCATCGCTTAAGAGAGGAAGAAAAAACTTTTCTGGTGGTTTTGCACGTCTCTTACACATTCCTTAAAAGGACTTCCCTTGTTCTAAGGTAATAATTCCCCTGCAATAATAAAATAGCCAAAAAAAAAAAAAAATCCACTGCAATAATATTAATTGTATACTTTATATAACTTGGTCTCAGATTTGGCAAATTTTTGTGCACAGCAACATATACCACAAATGATTAAGAAATAATATATATATTTTGAAGAACAATATCCGCACCAAGATTTTTTTCGTCTAATAGTCTAATTACCAATGGAAATCAAGATTCTATGGGCCCACGAATTCCAATATCCCAAATACAACCAACTCGTTGGCCTCAGAATTCTAACCTTAAAATCAAGCACAAATATATATTCTTTAACAACATACACGCAACAATAAAATTCATAACCAAACTCGCCTTGATAAGGTCGGCGCATGACTAATTACTTGAATAAGTTTAAATAGTATTAATCAGACAAAATTCAAAATTTATGCTTTCTTCAAAGGTAAATTGTAAGTCCTCGAATGATTAATAAATTAGCAATAGTTTGAATGAATATATATAGTTTCTCTATCAAATAATAAAGTAAATATTTATCTATTAAATACTCATACATTTACAGTGACTTATAAAAACAAAAAATATACCTTTAATAACACTAAAACGCATTATACACAAAGGGAAAACCCATTAAAAATTCTACATATTATAGATCTAGGACTGTTGTCAATTTTTTATCTTCTAGTGTGACGGTTACTATTATGTTTTTTTTTTTTTTTAAGATATGAAGGGAAAAATCAACTCGATCTTCTCACCATTTAATTATAAAAATAAACGTATATTTATAAAGACGTTGGATCACCTCATTTAACAGGTTTAACTTTTAAGATGGAAACTCAAATCCACAGAAAACCCAATTTCTTTTATTGAGTCCAACAAATTCAAACAAGTAGCATAATCAATCTAATACATGATTGATATCTTTAAAAGAACACTATTTTGCAAGGGTGTAGGATAGAACAAACCCGACTTCCAGATCATTTAAATATTTGACACCATTAATCCTTGAAATATGAGCGTAGTTACCCATTGATCCCTAAACTTTTAATTCTTGGCAGTATTCCTGCCATTAAAATTGATAAGCAGTTTCTAAAATTTAACATAGATAATTACAATCATATCTCATAATACGTTAAAATTTTACATAAGTAGTTACAATAAGTACAAAATGCTTTAGCAAATTTCAATGGTTTTAATAATAATAACAACAAGAATATTTTGCACATAACATAATGATTTCTATGAAATTTTAAGTTATCACGCGATAAGCAGATCATTAGCAATGTTGATTTTTAGTAATCCTAGTTTAATTGAAGTGTCAATGACTAAAAATAGGAAAAAAAATAAACAAAAAAAATATTTAAATAGTAATGTGTCAAAATTAAAAGTTTCGGGACTAAAATGTTATTATACCCTTAGTTTAAGGATTAAGAGTACTGATAACTCAATAAAAATAAAGAAAAAACTTTTATGGATATTAGAATAACATCTGCTTGATTATAATAGGCTGATTTTTTAGAATGGAAGTTCAAACTTTTAGAATTTTTTATGAAAAGAAAGGCTTGGAACATTTTCTAAAAGAAAAAAAATTTTAAAAAATAGCTCAGAAATGTGTGTATATATATATATATATGTATTTGTATTTGCTTTTTTTTTTTAATTTTTTGGGTTTTTTTTTTCTTTTCTCTGTTCCGTGAAAAAGACGGTAATTGCCATCTCGCATGGGGTCGGTGTAAGGTAGCTTTCCCCTATAGTGAAAAGGTAATCATATGTACGTGTGAAAAAAACTAAGAAATACCCAAATCAATTAATTTATGCAACATCCATCTTTTCAACAACTTTAATTCCAAGAAACCCGATTCTTTTTCTTCCTTTAATTAAAGGTTACGCTAATTGACAATTGTACAAATTTAAAACAAGGACTTGCGAAATTCCAAATTTCTTTCTTTTCCACTACATGGTCAAAATACAAACCAATGATCGCCATTCAAAGTGAATAAATGAAGCTGTAATTAAAAAACTAGAAGATGGCATGAGACAAAAGAAACTTTAGTAAATTGATCTTAATCCAATGTTAAAAGGTACACGGAATCTGACCATAAAATATTCACAATACGCATACATCTTGCTAGTACTCTTTTGACCTTAGCAAAACTTTTGAACATAATATTTATGAATATAGTCATAAGTTTAATTAAATTTTTGTTGTGATCAGAACTTTTAGCAATAAAGTTTTTAGTCATATATGTTTTTCGGACTAAAAACTTTATGGCAAAAAATTGTAGTTATAACAAAAAGTTAATTAACGTTGTAATTAAATGCATATTAATCATATAAAAATATTGTGAATAAAAGTTTTGCTAAAAGTTTGTTCAAGAAACAACACGAATATTTAGCTTGATGGGCTATTATAGAAAATTAGTAAGAAAATAATAGATAGAAGAAGATAATATAGAGTTTTAACATGGTTCTACAATACACTTATATCAACGGATTAGGAAAAAAAGAATTCATTAGTGAGGAGCACTGTAAATAGGCTCTAGATAAATATAGATTATAAATCACAAAAACAGTCGAGTAAGTTACCTAAACTAAAATAAAAATATTTCATAATATAAAAATAAATACAAATGAAATCAAAACTATTGATAAAGACACCTTTCCTATCATGCGGGCCTCTAATAAGAGATTCTAATCTTGTAAGGATTTTTTCCTTTGCTTTTTTTTTTTCCTCCTTTTTTTTAATGCTTTATAGACAAAATAAATAGACAAGGAAATAGTTGCATAGAGACAACAGTCATCGAGGATGCATCAACACAAAGAAAGAATAAAATAGAATTGCTGAAAATGCACTTCTTGAGAGTTGAAGGCTTATGGCCTAACGGTTTGGAGGCACACGACCTTGGGAGAGGAAGGCGCACGGCCTAAGGTATGAAGGCTCATAGCCTTAGAGAGGGTGGCAGCTAGCTAAAGGTTTGGAGGCTCTTGACCTGATAACAAATTAATAATAATTAAATGAGAAGGTAAAAGAAATCATAACATGGTTTGGAGAGTTAAAATTATTTGCAACATTCACACTTTCTTCTGATAATGAGGGTGGATATCAATCTCTAGACTCCTTTCTCTCTACCAATGGAAAATTACACCTCACGACTTCCCATGCACTCTAGAACATAACGGTTTTTCTGAACAACGACACCATCACATTGTTGAAACTGGTCTATCTCCTCTCTCCCATGCTTCCCTTCCCTTAGCCTATTGGTCCTATGTCTTTGCTACCACAATCTACCTCTTTAACCGCACGCCTACTCCTATTCTAGACATTACTAAAATCAAGATATATTCTAATATAAAAAGAAATAAAAATAAAGTCACGACTATTAACATACTTTCTCTAATATATAGTCTTTTTTCCAAGGATTGTCCTCACCTGCAGGTCCCATACGGGCCCACTTTGTATGAAGGGGAGGACCAGAAGTCCCAACAGCTAAACCAGAGAATATTAAGAGTAATGACAGTGGAAATAATTGTATACTTAATACGAACATAATTATTTGTTTTAACTAGTAAACGCGCCACAATTGTAATTTTGCATTAAAAAGTATTTTTCTCAAAAACAAATGTTTTTTAATGAACGCCTGGATACAAAGTTACAACTACGTAAATGATTTTATATTTAAATCCAAATCTTGTCACGATGTATGTTCAAAGGAGGACATATTTCAATTTCCAAGCCAATTTTATATAATTACTTTCGGTGATCTTTTCTTCCCCTTTTTCTTGTTTTTCTTCACTTAGAAAACTTGTCAAACTCACTAATAGAAAACAAATATTTGAAATGTGGAGTCGGTAATTAATGTGCCTCTCTAGTAGACCTTCCAAGCTCCTCAATTACTACCAAAACTCGTATAGAATATTAGCTTAGCTACCCATAAAAGGACCATGCATATATGGTATGGTAGCCATATATATAATCTGTATTCACACGTGGTTAAGATCATGGAACACATAAAATATGAATTGAATTCACACCAGTAAAATCCAATTTGAATATATCTATAGCATATAAAGATCAAGTTGTTTATTTCAGTTCAAATATGAATATACTAAATATTCTAAAATTGAACAAGTTTGAAATTGGAGTTACATTTGCTGTGTGGGATATATTTCGGTAAAAGCCAACACCGTTTTGATTTGGCTCGCTTTGGTGACTATCAGTCGTTTATGATCATGCAAGACTATATACATGCACGTTCATACTTGACTCAAACATGAAGCGGACAATACGCACGACTCAACCTTTATGTCATCTAAATACGTTAAAAATGGGGAATTGGGAGGAAAATCGCATTCTCATGGAAAATTGAATCATTCAAATTTGAGAGTCAAATACACAATAAAAATTGCAACTTTATAAGAATAAATAGGGGCTCAGTTCATGCTAGTCCCGAAAGAGTCATTTTGTTTTGGTTTGTTGGTTCGAAGTGTGGTTATTTAATTTTTTTTATTTGAGATGACAAGTTTGAAAAGTAT
Organism: Artocarpus hirsutus; assembly: GCA_946598075.1. NCBI lineage: Eukaryota > Viridiplantae > Streptophyta > Magnoliopsida > Rosales > Moraceae > Artocarpus > Artocarpus hirsutus. The sequence continues at coordinate 31,521 of CAMOHE010054265.1, read as the reverse complement.
GATTTGAATTTGTATTTTTAAACTAGTGTGTTTAAATATTCGACTCATTTTACGCTTGAAAATAAAATAAAATCTAAAACTGTATTTGGATTTGTATGGAAGAGATACAAGAGAGGTGTGCAAAAAAAGGGAAAAAAAAGTTCACACATTGAACCCTAAACGTTGTTCAAATGGGCCTTTGAAAACCCCAAAAGTAAAGGGGGTGGTACATCCAAAAATGAGCCACTCGTTGGTTCAAAGAGTTTTTGTATCAAAGATTCAAAACGGACATTTTTTTTTTTTTTTACCAAACTCCTCACACAAAAATTCAAGTTTAAAACTTATGAACCCTTGAAAAAGATCTCTCATATGGCATCTCGGTGTAGTCATAGCCTATCTTATCACAACAAAAAGATAGAAGTTAGGCCCTTCGTATTCAAAGCTTTTCCAAAAGGCATTGCTTCCTTCACCAATTATAAAACTCCATGAGATGGTTTTATGCAAATCTAATTCATTACATTACCTTCGCAAACAAACCAAGGCCCTGATATGATTATCTCGTTGGATAAGCTTGATTGGTCCCTCTCTCTTTTTCATGATGGAAAACATGTAATGATTAAATCTAGCTTCCACTGTTCAAAAAGAAGACCTGGAAGGCGAATGAATTCAATCTTGAGCCCTGGAAAGCACAACCTTTTCTAGAGAGATTTTTTTTCCCTCTATTGTACATTATTTTACTAAAATATAGAATATGCAATGTGTTGTTATAGTAAAGATTACAAATGTGATATTTGGTAAACTCAGTTTTAATTCAAACAGTATACAAATTTTACATGTTATAATACAAAGTAAAAGTATGTTACACTGCAAAACTCTCACATAGTATAGAACTTTCAATTTTACTCTCAATTTCAACTCACTTATCAAACACCATATAATTTTTTTATAATGATATTTATGAAGAGCTTTTTAATGGTGAACGCTTATCAATATTTTCTGCTTTTGAACGCCAAGTTGCATTATTATATCGAATTTGAGAACTTTGTTGTACTTAGATATGGGGCCATCCACGAATGAGGATGTACTGTTTTTTAGTATTGTATATAAAAATTAGTTTCTACCCCTTCTAAAATTATATTCCACCTTTCTAAAATTTCTATTCCACCACTCTTAAAATTTATATCTCTTTCGTTCAATTTTGGTTATTTTTTTTAGTAGTGTTAGTATAACCTCCGCCCCCTAAATAAATTTCCTAGCTCTGTGGACATCGCTTTGGCTTTATATCAACTTATAACGTTTCTGAATTATTAGTGTGTCTGTGTTTTTTTTTCTTTTTTTTTACCACTTGACTAGTAAAAAGACAAAAAGAACATATGCTTTTACTAACCTCCCTCCCGTCCCCCAGAGTCCAGGTTTGTTGGTGTCTTTCTCAACTTCTTCAACATTGTCACAACGTGATGTGAAGGAACCAAGATTTTGCCCAAGGCTTAACGAAATCTCAAACCCGGTTCTAACCGGTGTTGGCTCAACTCTTGCATGATTTAGATAATGATTATTGTATTTATTGTTATTCTTTTAGTAATGATTATTATTTAATATGCCTTAATTATCATTTCATACGATCGATTTTAAAAAACGGTTTGAAAAAATTGTGGACTTGAGTTAAAATGAATTTTTGAAATTTAGAACAATAATTTCCTATTTTTTAATTACTAAATTTATTTATTTTTTAAAAAAATTCTCCTGATAGTCAATCAATGCCACAATTATAATTCAACCTTTCCTTTTTGGAGATAAGAAACTCAAATTTCATTAACAAATTGCATTCTTTTAATAAACACTCTTTTTTATTAACAATGATAATTGTTTGATACATACTCTAAATTTTAGTGTTTAGAAAGAATAAAGGCTAAGAATTTTCTAGAAAACGAGAGAGCGTTTGAGGCATATATGAACACTTTCTTTAAAGGCTTTATTTGCCCTTACTTATTCACTACAAGAAATTATTGATTACACGACCTTTATTTCATGATGGTTTCCTAAAAACCATCGTGGTAAGGTAAAAAATACGCGGCAAGTTACGCCTGTGAAAACAAAGACCGTCGTAGTATGGGGTGAAAATACCACGACGGTTTTCTCGAAAAACCGTCATGGAATACGAGAGATACCACGACGGTTTCTCGAGAAAACCATCGTGGTATCTAAAATACACCATGACGGTTTTTGGTGAAAACCATCGTGGTATCTTCATATACCACGATGGTTTTCTGAAAAACTGTCGTGCTATATTTGAGATACCACGACGGTTTTCTCGAGAAACCGTTGTGGTATCTTTCACGACAGTTTTTCTCCACGACAGTTTTTTCAGAAAACCGTCGTGGTAGCTTACTTAAAATCCCATCTCCCACCTCGGCATTCAGACACATTTCAGAAACACACTTCACAAATACAAATACAGACCCATTTGAATCAGCCACCGTCGTCTCTCTACGCCTCCACACTCATTAATCTCAACCCAAATTGTAATTTTTTTTGTAGAAAGTGAGAAATAGTTGTTGATTGTGATGTATAATTAATCCAAAATTGATAAATAATTGTTGATTTTGTCATTTATTCCGTGAAGTTTGTATTGTGGATCATGCGTATGATTTCTTCGTTTTATAATGAGTATGTGTAACTTGTTTTATGATGGGTGATTTTTTTTTATGATTAATTAATATATGTAGGTAGGTATATATATAAATTGTGAAATTAATTTTAATTGAATATTTGCTATTTATTATTTTGATTTAGGAATTGCAAAATGGATAAGAAATAGATGTGGGATTTTCGATTGTCTAAAGAGTATGTGAATGGTGTGGTAGAGCCACCACGATGGTTTCTTGAAGAAACCGTCATGGTAAACCGTCGTGGTAGCTCTACCTTGGTAGCTATCGGGGTCCCTCCAAATTTTACTTCAAATTTTTGAAATCCGCGCCATCCACACCCATATTTATGCGCGCCCATTCCTTACTCCCTATCTCAAATCCCTCTTTCTCTCTCTCTCTAAAAATACCCACACCCATTAAAAACTCCCTTCACCGCCACCATCTCCACGAAGCCGCCCCACCTCCGGTAAGTTTCCCCTCTCTCTCTCCTCTTCCCCCTCTCTCTCTCTCCCTCTCCCCTAGCGCCCCCGCCCCCCCTCGCCCCTGCCCAGCTCCCCCCTGCCCCTCCTCGCCCCTGCCCAGCCCCCCCTCCCCCCCAGCCCAGCCCAGCGCCCCCCCCACCCCCCTCCCCCCTCCCCCCAGCCCAC
>CAMOHE010054265.1:0-28227 GCA_946598075.1 Artocarpus hirsutus | reverse complement strand
ACTCGCCCCTCCCCCCCCCGCCCCGCCCCTCTCTCCCCCAGCCCCCCCTCTCCATCGCCCCCAGCCCCACCCACCCTCCCCCTCGCAGCCCCCCGCCCCCACCCCCTAGCCCCCCACCCACCTTGCCCTCCCTCCACCCACCCCCCTCATCGTGTAATCAATTATAAATGTTAACATGTCAATATTTGATTATATAGAATTATGTCAATATATGAAATTGTGCATATGTGAAGCTGACAAGTAATTGTGCAATTTGTGGTGAATTTATCAATATATCAAACATGTGAAATTATGTAAATATGTACAATTTATGAAATTATATATGTAATTGTGAATATGTGTAAACTTCTGAATATATGTAATTATGTAATTGTGAATTAGTTGAAGTCATCACATTGACAAAGACGAGTCGAGCACCTACCCATGTTCCCTAATATCTAAGCAGAAAGAAACAACAAAAAAAGAAAGCTCTCTAAAAACAAGAGAATCACAACCTGAGGTTCAACAACACCAAGGACAAACCGTTACTAATGAGCACCTGCGTGCATTTAACTTCGCTTCAGTACCTTAAGAATTTTTACAGTTAGCTCTATACGCACATTCTTTCATGCACGATGGGTTGACCATTCAGAGCCCGATACCGGTAAATGTCACTGGCAATGATTTGCCTATCTATATTGGGTATGAAGACGTTTACAACTTCATCAGCTTCAAAGAAATTGGGGCAAATTGTATCCTCGTATACCTCAGGTGATTACTCTAGCCTTATTTCAGTATTTTAAATATATATGTAGAGTTGTAAGGTGTTTTAAAATAATTCACTATAATATTTTTTGTTGTAGTTTTTTGACAAAATTTTGTGAACTTCAAGGCATGGCGTAAAATTTCGGTTTCATATCTCCGGCCATTGTTTCAAGTGCTGTAAGAGACCTGCAGAGTGATCATATAGAGCATGCCACATCACTCCTCCACCTATTAGCTGAAGCACCGAAGGGAAAATTATTCTTCCTGCCATACAACATTGGAGAACATTGGATGTTGGGACTTATTTCGCCATGGGAGGACCAAATATATTGGTTTGACCCCCTCGGACACCCACCACGTGAGGATTTCGTATCAGTCACAAAATTGTAAGTATTAATATTGTCTTATAAAATTAATTGTTTTTAGTCTCACATAATTGTATCGTCTATTAATTTATTTATTATTTAAACATGATACATTATTAGGGCACTTAACGATTGGAAGCTTCAAGCAGGAACTGGCATTAGAAACCGACCGAACGGAACGTTATATTCTAAACGTGAGTGTCCAAGACAACAAGGAAACATAGAATGTGGTTTTTTTATTCTATGTTTCATGCGGGATATAATTACAAGTGGTATACAAGCCTTAGGACAAAAAGATTTTTATATACATACAGATATACATGAAGTTAGATTAGAGTGGGTACAATTTGTAAAAAAGTTTGTGCTTTTTAGATAGGTACACGTCATAGTAGATTAACAAAGTGCTCAAAATAGCTCAAATGTAAAATGATCTTGTAAATACAATGCAATTTTTAATCTACAGCAATTTTTGTATGTAATTAGGGCCTTGATGTAATGGATAACACACCGGACTGGTCATCTCGTGAGAAATTGAAATTATGGGAGATTTTTTTTTTTTGAAAATACTAAATTTCCATGACGGTTTTAGTCAAAAATCATCGTGGAAGCCTTGACTTCCAAGATGGTTTTGGTGGAAAACAGTCGTGGAAAATTAGCACTCCCACAGATCTCGCGCGTCAATTATTCTATTACAAGACGGTAAAAAACTGTCATAAAAACTCGGTCTTGTTCCATGACAGAAGTTTACACGATGATTTTTTAACCGTCGTGAAATTTTTCCATGACGGTTATGAACCGTTGTGGAATCTACATTTTGTACTAGTGGGGATACCAAAGACTATCATTTTAGATCGCTACAGTTGCCTTACATCAAGATTTTAAAAGAATATCCATTAAGCGATGGATATAAAACTTTCTTCCTGTATAGCATTTCACCCTCAAATAGATGATCAAACTGAGAGAACTATTCAAACTTTGGAAGATACATTGAGATCTTGTGCGATGGATTTTAAAAGAAAATGGAACAAAAAACTTCCATTGATAGAGTTTGTGTATAATAACAGTTATCATGTCTTAGTCGGCAGGACGACATGCGAAGCTCTCTATGCAAGAAAGTATAGATCTCTAGTTTATTAGGATGAAACCATGGAAAAAGCATTATCAACCATAGAATTTATCCAAAAAACTACTAAAGAATTTAAGTTGATCCATCGACAAATGGAGACTCCACATAGTCATCAAAAGAATTATGTTGATAGACGATACAAGCCTTTGGATTTTCTAGTTGAAGATTTGGTTTTTCTTAAAGTAGCTCCAATGAAGCGAGTAATGAGATTTGGAAAGAAAGAAAAATTAAGTCCAAGATATATAGGACCATTTGAGAGACTCAAAAGGGTAGGCAATGTCGCCTATAAGTTGGCTTTACTTCCTGAGCTAGCATCAGTGCCTATTGTATTTCATGTATCGATATTGCAAAAGTATGTGCATGATCCATTGCATGTGCTAGAACACAAGATCATCAAAATTAGTGAAGTTTTATCTTATGAGGAACAGTCAGTTAAGATCTTAGCTAAAAAGGAAAAGTTTTTAAGGAACAAGACCATAACTCTTGTTAAGGTTCTATAGCAAAACTATAAAGTAGAAGAAGCAACCTGGGAACAAGAAGACGACATTAGAAAGAATTGCCTAGAGTTGTTCTAATTTTTGAGGACAAATTATAAGGAGGGTAGATTGTAATATCCAAAAAAAAAAAATCATTAGTTTAAATCTATAGCTAAGACAAGATTTAAACAATGAATTTTCTTAGAAATTTATTTAAATATGAAGATTTGTAATCAATGTGGAATGTGTCTAAATCTTTATGAATTATAATGTATTTCATGCAAATAAATTTTATAAGATAGAGCTTAAAAATTTTTTTTAAGTATTTAGAGAGTGATTTTAATGTCAGAAGGATTTTTGTAAGTGTAACGACAGTTACAAGTAAAAGTGTCAAAGAATCTACCATCACAGATTCTACAACAAAAATACAGCATTAGAGTTATGCTATATAAAATAATGCAGTATAGGAATATGAAAAAAAAAAAGTAAGGATAATCTTAGAAGAATATGGAAGGTAGTGGAAGGTTGTAGAAGGGACACTAATAGAATATAAAAAATTTTACATAGTATAAATTTAGACTAAAAAGTCAAAAGAAAAGTTTTGACTTTTCTTCCTTAAAAGTCATAATAATTTCATGAGCATTAAGAGGGGGAGGAAGTCAAACCATTTTACTTACAAAAATGCAATTGGAAAAGCTTATAAATAGTCGTACATTTGGAAGAAAATAAACTTCTTTTTCTTTATTCACTTTTTCTCCTCCAAACCTGCACCTATTAAGCTCAAAATATCTCAAAGTTTTGCTAAGCTTTAGCTATAAATAATCTGAGAAATAAGGCTCATTACTTTTGAATAGATTTCAAGAACATTATAAGTAAAACCCTAACTTTCTTTAAGTATGTTTTATGGAATTTTTAAGTTTAAAATAAGAATCCATATTAGTTATGTTTTGATTATGGTTAAAGTATGTTGTAAACCTATTTTCATGAAGAATAAGAGTTTTATGATTGTTGAAGAAGATGACGCAAGTGTTTTGGAAACTTTTGAATACAAACCCTAAGTAACGTTATGATTTAATTAGTCATACATACCAAGTGTTTGACAAATATTATGGCTTGAGGTATGAAAGGAAAACTATATGATGTAGCTAGTTTGTGTTTCATGTATTTGAGAATTTGTCAAAAAGTTCAAAGTTAAAACATAAATAAGAAAAAGTAAATGAGTTAAACCATTGCACTTTTTGTTGTTACAAAATGAACAATAGATTTCAATGACTTGTGCTTTTGAGATGCTTAGAGGTTGAATTGGTTTTTGAGTTTAATATGAGTTTTGTTGGAAACATTGAGACAAACAACTTTGATGAAGGATCTTTCCATAACTTCCAAATGAATCAAGTAGTAAAAAAAGGATTTTCAAATTAGTTATTTTAAGAACAAGTCTAAAACATCTTCAAATTTGCTTTTATTAAAAGAATTTAGAATACGAAAGTTGTAATTCTCATTGAAACTATTATGGTTGTGAAAAAAGATTCATAATAAACCACATGAATTTTAAGTTTTGAAATTCAACCACAAAGCTTTACAAGTAATTCAAAAACGAGCCTTGAACCCTTTTGTATTAATCTAAGGCCTTTAAAGGAAAAATGCTTTATGCTACGATAAGTAAAAACTAATGTAAGGTTCAACAATAGTTTGCCAAGGTTAGAGTTATAAAATAGCTAAAGCATTAGCTAACAACTAAGCATCATTCTAATCGGACATAGAGCTGGCTCACATCTTATAAAAGGAAAGGTTTAGTTGGAACATTAACACGAGAACAACGTAAGTTCTAATCTCAACTATGGAACATTAACACGAGAACAACGTAAGTTCTAATCTCAACTATGGCATGAGGTTGTGATTGTTAGTGCTTAATGGTTGATCGAAAATGTTTTCATTTGAAATTCCTTTCAATAAATGATGCATGTATGCATGTCATGTGATGAATTACAACATATTCACTAAGATTATATAATTGGTAATCTGAACATAAAAGAAAAGATAAAGAATTATTGTACCAGCCTCCTTAATGTGAGGTATTTAAAGTTAAAAGCTTAAGCCTCCAACCCTAAGGAGTGGCTGGGGAAGGTGTAGATCCCTGCCCGAGGGGAGAATCAAATAAAGTTAAGTTATGGCCTAGTTGTTTGATAGTATTACTTATATGGCATGTACACTTGGGCCCATAGTAAAAGATAAAGTAAAATAAAGCAAAGTTCATAAAGAAGCATAAATGGAATCATGCATGATGATGTTGTTTTAATATATTTAATATGTTTTGTGAGACATTTTAGAATTTCTTAAGCGAAAGCTCAATTAGTTCCCTCATGCTATAGGGAATCCCACCAAGAGGCTAGAATAAGCAATGATGAACTAGACATAGCATGTGGATAATACATCAAGAATGGGTTATGGATATTGATGTGGCTTATTTTTGTTGTTTTTTTGAAAGAAAATTTTGTTGTATAGTGATAAAAAGTATGGTTTTCAGTTTAATTTTTAAACATGTACTTTGTAATAAAAGCATGATTGGTGTTGTAAAATATTTTAATTAATATAGATCTATTATTGTTTTTATTGTAACAAAAGTTTCAATGAAAGTTTTACGTTTTAAAGAAAATTTTTATTTTACATTTTATGTACAAGTTTACCACATAAGATTGTTAATATGTAAACTTAGAAGAGTTTTAAATGGCTCTAAATGCCAGATTATCACAGTTGGTATTAGAGCAGTTATCTACTATCCTATTTGATATTTTCACACACCAATTTCATTCCAGTTTAAGTAAGTTAATCAAATTTTAGTTAAAGTATTCTTTTATAATGATATGTTACAACATCAATATCACTTACTCGATAGCTGAACCACTGATGACAACAAGTTGATGCTGATCAAAGAGCAAATATTGATTTTTAAGATATGATACCATATGATTTGATGGTATTGGTCAACCTAATGTGTTAGTAGAGTGGATTCATGCAATGAAAGTAATTTTTAGTGCATGCCATACACCTCTACATCTTTTAGTTTTGTTGGCTTCTAGAAGGTTACAAGGGGAAGCTCTTAAATGGTAGATAAGACTTGGAATAAATGAACGAGACTGTGACTAGCCAAGGTTTTGTGATCAAATTAGGGCTAAATTTGAATCGCTTCCACTAGAAGCAGATGTTCAGCCACTATATGACCCATAAATATAGAATGATTTGCAGCAAAGGTGTTACGAGCATCTTCAAATATTTGGGATGGATATACTAAAGAATCTTTAAGGCATTATATCACCAGATTTGGAGATATTATGCTACTAGTGATTCCACTTGGCGTACCACTACATGAAATTTGTGATTTATTATTAAATGGAGTACCAGAAAATGTACAAGAGTTAGTTTATTACCCACGTCATCTTTTAAGCCTTAATCAATTCATAATTGTGCTTTTACATGCTAAAGAACTTGCTAACAATCCAAACGAGAATGACAATGAAGATGAAGATAATGAAATTAAAGATCATCCACCTATGCCCGATCTTAAATATACGAGTGATGAATCTTCTACTAATACAAGTAGTGAGGAAGAAGATCCTAAAGAAGATCTAATGTAGATGCTTCTGTAGTCTCAGGTAATATTTTAACTTCTAGAGTTGTTGCAAATGCATTGATAGATTTAGGATCTACGCCTTCATTTGCATCAAGTATATTTGTGAGGAAATTGGGCATTATACTGGATTTGCTGAAAAAGAGATATGGTGTGACGTTACCATCTAGGGAAGAAATGGAATCGAATTTAATGTTAAGGGCTTGATCGGTTCAGGTTGGTAATAGAACCTTATATGTGGATCTTGTGGTTTTGGATATGGCTGATTCTAAAGTCATTTTAGGTACGGATTGGTTGAGAAAATATCATGCCACAATTGATAGCAACAAGAAGATTGTGATCTTTCAGCCACCTGGAGAAAAATAGTTTGTGTTTAGAGGAATCATAGGGAGATCATGTGTACCAATTTTAGCTACAATAAAGGCTTAGAAGATGCATAGCAAAGGTAATATTGGCTATTTGGCTAGTTTGATGGATACTTCAGTGGAATAGAAATTAAAGCCGAAAGATGTAGATGTGGTTCAAGAATTCCTAGAAGTGTTTCCAGATGACTTACAAGGATTGCCACCTGATCGAAAGATTGAGTTTTTAATTGATCTTCTGCCAGGAACTACACCAATTTCTAAAGCACCTTATAAAATGACACTAACAGAATTAAAGGAGTTGAAGGTGCAATTACAAGAATTATTTGATAAGGGTTTTATACACCCTAGTTATTCTTCTCGGGGAGCACCTATGTTATTTGTAAAGAAAAAGGATGGAATGTTGCTGTTATGTATTGATTATAAAGAGTAAACAAGGTGACCATTAAGAATAAGTATCCACTTCCAAGGATAGATGATTTGTTTGATCAATTATAGGGTGCTTCCGTTTTCTCAAAAATTGATTTATGTAGTGGATATCATCAATTAAAGATCAAAGAAGAAGATGTCTAGAAGACTGCTTTTAGAACAAGGCATGGGCATTATGAATTTTTAGTGATGCCTTTTGATTTGAAAAATTCCCCAACTACATTTATTTAATTGATGACCAGGGTGTTCAAGTAGCTTCTTGATAAATTTGTGATTGTGTTCATTGATGATATTTTGATCTATTCTAAGAATAAGGAAGAGCACAAAGAACACTTAAGAATTGTGTTGCAAGTTCTTAAGGAGAACAAGTTGTATGCCAAATTTAAGAAGTATGAATTTTGGCTAAAACAAGTGGCATTCCTAGGACATATAGTGTTCAAGAGTGGAATTTCTGTTGATCCAGGTAAAGTGGATGTTGTTGCTAATTGACCAACACTAACAAATGTATCAGAAGTTAGGAGTTTTTTAGGATTGACTAGGTATTATCGACAATTTGTTAAGGGATTCTCTAAAATAGCCACTCCATTAACATCGCTAACTAGAAAGAATGTAAAATTCCAGTGGACTGATGCTTGTAAAAGGAGTTATCAAGAATTGAAGCATAGGCTAATCATAGATCTGGTGCTTACCATTCCAACAGGAACTGGTGGATTTGTGGTGTATAATGATGCCTCTAAGAATAGTTTACGGTATGTGTTAATGTAGAATGGGAATGTAATCATATATACCTAAAGGCAAATAAAAGAGTATGAAAAGAAGTACCCAATCTTGAGTTGGAACTTGTTGCTATAGTTTTTGCTTTGAAAATCTAGAGACACTAACTGTATGGTGAAAAGTGTGAAATTTATACTAACCATAAGAGTCTAAAATACTTCTTCACCTAGAAGGAGTTGAATATGAGGCAGCGTAGATGGTTGGAACTTATGATGGACTATGATTGTGTAATCAATTACCATTCTGGTAAAGCCAATGTGGTCGTTGATGCCTTAAGTGGAAAATAAATGTCATCCTTCAATGTCATTCAAAAGCCAATGTTATTGGATTTGCAAAGGTTGGAGCTTGAAATAGTCCCAAAAGGAATCACAAGTAGATTTTCAGCTCTAATAATGCATCCTATGCTACAAGATAAAATTAAAGAAGGTCAAAAAGTGGACAAGTATTTGATTAGGATGAGAAACAAAATTGACGGAGGATAGAGACTAAACTTCTCAGTTGCTGAAAATGGGATTTTAAGATATAAAGGGAGGCTATGTGTGCTATTTTTTAAGGCCATTAAAGAAGACATCTTGAAAGAAGCTCATATGACTCCTTATTCAAGACACCCAGGTGGCACAAAAATGTACAGTGATCTAAAGCAACATTCTTGGTGGCGTGGAATGAAGAAAGATGTAGCAAAGTTTTTAACTAAATGTTTAACTTGTCAACAAGTTAAGATTGACCAAGGGTTGTTGAAGCATTTATTGATTCTAGAGTAGAAATGGGAACATATCACAATAGACTTTGTGCTTATATTGCCTAGAACTCAAAAAGGATTTAATACCATATGGATGGTTATCGATAAGTTAACCAAGTTATCCAATTTTCTTCTAATGAAATCCATTTATACCATGGACTAGTATACTCAATTGTATATCAAAGAAATAGTCAAATTACATGGAGTGCTAGTTTAAATAGTTTCTGATAGAGACCCTAAGTTCACATCTACATTTTGGAAGAGTTTATATAGTGCAATAGGAATGAAGCTTGCATTTAGTATAGCATTTCATCCTCAAAGTGATGGACAGTTTAAGAGGGTAATTCAGACATTGAAAGATATGTTAAGAACTTGTATGCTTAATTTGCAAGGGAGTTAGGATACAAAGCTTCCTCTAGTGGAATTTACTTGCAATAATAGTTATCAAGCAATAATTGGAATGGAACCTTATGAAGCACTACATGGAAGAAAGTGTAGATCTCCAGTTCATCGAGATGAAGTTGGAGAAAGGGAATTACTTAGTCCAGAGATGGTAACAAAACCACTGAGGCAATAGAAAAGATATGTGATAGAATGAAGACAACATAAAGTAGAAAAAAAAAGCTATACAAATAAAAGAAGAAAAAATTTAGAGTTTACTATTAAGGTTCATGTATTCTTAAAGGTAGCTTCAATGAAGGGTTTGGGAAAAAAGGAAAGCTAAGCCCAAGGCATGTTGGCCCATTTGAAATCCTTGAAAGGGTTGGTGATAGAGCATATAGATTGGCCTTACCTCCTTCATTATCCAATGTACATAATGTCTTCCATGTGTCTATGCTCAAAAAATACATTCCAAATCCCTCGCATTTTTTAAGTTATGAGCCATTGGAAATAACTTTTGATTTAGCATATGAGGAGAAACCAGTATAGATCCTTGATAGAAAAGAAAAGGAGTTGAGGACCAAGAAAATTCAACTAGTTAAGGTTTTGTGGAGAAATCATTTAGTAGAAAAAGCCACATGGGAAAGAGAAGAAGAGATGTAGAAAAAATATCCAGAACTATTTAGTATGTCAAATGAGGAGAGGATTGTAATGATCAATTAACTCACAATTAGCCAATAATAAGCCTCTTGCATATCTATGCAATTAAAGAACACATGTTATTGAATTTTGAGCATACAGATAGCATATCTTACGACCATGAGCACTCATTATTTACGAGATTGAATCATGCATAAACATGCCTATATTAAATAAACATGACATTAAATGATTAATATATCATCTAACATGTTCTTCAAAAATTCTAATTGTAGTGAAAAGCTCAGTTTCTCAATAAGGAAGACTTGTGTACTATATGGTTACAAATTGATTGGAAAGTGTTTTTCCATTTTAAATGCATTCTAAACTAATTGTTTTTATTATTTATACCTTTAAAATAGCTAGATTTTGTTACAATTAAAAGTATGCAAAATGGTGGAATTTGATTGGTTAGTTGACTAGGTTATAGAAAATTAAGTTGCACTTCTTTGTACTTGATTTTAATTTGGTAACTATTAGCTTAATTCTTTTCTTACTTAGCACTCTTTTCACATGTCAAACCCTAGAAAAAGATGGCAAAAAAGCTCTCAAGTCACCTCCTCCTTCAACCCACCTCCTTTTGACTAAGTCAAATGCACTAGAAAACTATATTTTTGCTTTTTATCTTCCCTAGCAGCCTCAAATTTGACCAGGCCTTTCCCTACTTCTTTCTCTCCATTTTCCATGCCCTAAAGCTCACAAAAACTTAAAAAGGCTATAGAAATTTGGGTCACACAAACCATGCCAAGTTCTCACAATTTTGAGCATGAAAATCAAGTGTTTTGACCTCCAATAGAGCCCTAACTTCAAGTCCTACACATCTATATTTATGTTTCTTATGATGAAATAAAGTTATTTTTGTTAGATATGGTTATATATGTAGAAAATGCAAGCTAGGACATATTTGAGCTCAAACTAAGCTAGTTAAATTAGTTTCTTTGCACAATTGGAAATCTTATGGAATGTGATTATTTCCTTTATTTCTATTGATCTTAAGTGTTTTTTAAGTGATTTTGAATGCTTGTTGATAACTGGGAGTTAGTTAGAATGTTATTTTTGAATTTATGGATAGAAAATGCAAAACTAGGTTAGGTAGAATATCAAATTTACACCATGCTTTATTATCATGTATTAGGTTGTTTTTGTAAGATTCTGTTCTTCCTTTAATGATACTTAATGTTTCGAAATGTTAATTATTTATTGAAGACTTGACTTAGGCAAGAAAGAGTGTGTTTGACATAATATAATTTGTAGTAGGAATGAGCTGAAATGAATGTTTGTTGAGATGATTGAACATTTAATCTCCATATTTAATCATAAATTTGGTAATATTGCATGTTCGTTGGCCAAAAGTGTGCATTGTGACATTTTGATGCTCAGCCCATTTTGTGTTTGAACTAATGCAAAACCATTGAAATATGAACTTATAACATGATCTAATTAGTTTGTTTTTTGAGGAATTAAATGGTATACATATTTTTGATTTTAGGCCTCTTAGCACATTTTATCTTCTAAGAGGACTGATCTTTTTACTCAATGCAAATTGGACTCAAGGTAAGTAGAAACTACTATTTATTGCATCACAAGAACTATGTCATATTATATTTTAAAGTGCATTGATTGGACTGTTGTTGTTTGAGAATGATATAGATTTTTAAATGCATTCATGATTCATGACATTTACATTAAGACAAGTGATATGATTTAAAAAGGGAATGAGGTTTTTAACTAAAATGGGGGTATAGTGCTTAATTATGTTTTAAGGCATAGGACATGGATGGGACCAAGGGACCCAACAAAGGGTGGTGAATACTTTAAGGTTGAAACCCAAGGTATAAAAAGCCACAAAGACTGAGGCTGAATATGGCAAATACCTGAGGTCTAATGACTAAGATAAAAACCTGGTATTATTGTTACTACATCGGCCATATTATGACAAATAGCTTCCCAAAACATGGCCATTACCATTTAAGTACCACACTCCAAGAGTACCTGAAAGAAGAAATAATTGTTGAAAGAAAACTGATAAAAAGAATATATGATTGCATTCACATTTAATGTTTATGTTCATGCATTAGTTTCTGCTTACTAAGCTTTTAACTCATTATAGTTCTTATGATGCAGGTGAGGGTGTATAGGGTTAAAGGTTGACCGAGTCTCTAGAGTATTAGACAGAGATTTGTTCGCATGCCATGTTTTGGATATGCTTTTAAAACATATATTAGAACTCTATTTTGTAAAACTTAGCAGCTCTGTTATGGTTTTGGGAATAGACATATGTTACTAAATTTGAATGTGATTGTATAATTTTGTTCATATTACTAAGCTCGAATAATGTATATATTGCAAATAAAAAAATGAATGAAACAACAGTTTCAAAACTTTTTTATACTAAAATGAATATTTTAAACCATAACACTTATAATATTATTGAAAGCTTAATACTTCTTATCCTCACTAAATAAGCTTTATACAAGCTCATTAGTTAGCTTGAGGGGTATTAAAATATTCTATGATCCCGATGCAACAAAGATGTATAAGGATATAAAAGAAAATTTTTGGTGGCCTAGAATAAAGAGTGATGTTGCTAAATTTGTTAGCCAATGCCTCACATGTCAAAAAGTAAAAGCTAGACATCAATGTCTTATCAGAGAATTGTAGAAGGGAAATAGGATCAAATAACCAAGGATTTTGTGGTTTGATTACCCAAAAAACTTCAAAAGTTTGTGACACAATTTGGGTAATTCTAGATCGATTGACCAAATCAGCTCACTTTTTACCCATTAAACTTAGTAACACTATTGAACAATTGGTTGATTATACGTTGCTCATGTAACGTCCCCTTATAAGCATCATAATAATTAACACTTTTACTATTGATATCATTATTTAAAGATAAATTATTTAAATAAAACACTTACACTCAAGTAGATATATCAGGAACACATGCATAAATTTTTTTTCTTTAGAAACTACTTAACTAACTTTTCCTCCTCGGTTAGCCTAATAGAACACCTACGACATTCGACTAACCAACCACCTATAGAAAACAGTTTACAAAAGCAAATATTCAACAAATACAAACTCACACATATAATGCAAGCACTCTTAACTTTTAATCAAACACCTAATTAAGACTTATTATGTAGAAATGAATTATATAGCATATTCTTCAATAAATAACCTAAGAAACTAAAAATCTAAAATGCAAATTTTATTTAATAAAACATAAGTTCAAAAGAATATATTACAAATAGAACCGAGTCTCAAACAAATAAAATGCAAAATATAATATATTAAATTTTGTTTGAGTTTAAATTCCTTTCATGACATGACTTCATTTCCAATTCAACACTTGTTGCACACACGCCTATCTTTGTCCCCCATTCTAGTCAATTTGTATCTTATCCTTATCTGCAACATGATATAAACTAAGTAAGCATAAGCTGTAAAGCCCGTCATTTTCTTCTATAGACACTTATGTTAATTGAACGTTAGAATGTGATGTTTTGAGTGCTATTATTATTTTTGTTTAGTAAATTAACTTTTTATTTAGTAATATCATAGGTGACAGCCACGACAGATCGATTGCTCCAATTGTTCATGTCAAAAATGATAATAAGTATAAAGTATTTATTGTTCTTTTAAGAATCACAACTTCCTTTAAATTTACAATCTTTATAATATTCTAGAGTTATATATGCCCTAGGGTTTTATTGTTGACAATGACATAAATTTTATTGCATATTTTCTTATTTTTATAACATTTATAATATCATGATCATTACATATGTAACAATTTTATTATGGTGTTAAGAAACTCGATTATATAAAGTGTTCAAATGAATAATATGTAAATTAATTTTTTTAGGGTCATGGGAGCAAATATTATTGTTGTATATAAATAATGATGTATTCTAATTATATTATATTATATTAACATAACTTAGTGGTGTAATCGTAGGAAACAAAAAAGAAATGAAAAAAAAAAAGAAACCTAATTATATTAGGATTATATTTATTTTAAAAAAGGGCAAACATAATTAGATTAGGATTAGGGTTTTCTACATCTATCTAATCTCTTCTCTCTCGTAAACTTATAAATTTACCTTTAAGCTACCAAAGTCTTTATTTTCTTAATTTCTAGCCAAGGAAAATTCTCTTCTTTAACCCTTTTAAATTCAAGTTCATTAGCCTCCATTATCTCTCTAATCCTCAAAGCTAAGAATTCATTGCTCTTATATTCTTTCAAGCCAAATAGAAGGAATTCATTTTAGAGATTTTGTGTGCAAGTCTTCATATTTGTTGAAGAAAATATAAGAATTTAAGGTATGGTTTAAAGATTTTCATGGTTTTGAATTTTTATGATTGGTATATATTTTTTCATGACAAACTTTGTTAGAAAATTGTTTTTTTATGTTCTAAATGTGTATGCATATATGTTTGTATGAAAAATTGATTATTTTGTTTATTACTTTGATTATAACAATGTTATTTTATGGTTGAAAACATTTATGTTTATATGATATCATGAAATTTCATGAAAATATTGCTTTGTTATTGGAATGTGATATGAAAATTTCAGGGTTTTCAATTATTCGATAAGGTTGCTAGTTATGTTTTAAAATCAAATGAATTTATTTTGCTGTAATTTTTGGATATGATATGTATATATATGTTATGAATGTTAGGGATTTTTTATAAATTTTTGTTCAAAATTTTTTTAGGGTTATGAGCTTTCAATCAAACATTGTTCATGAAATTTTAATTTCTAGTAGATTTGTATTTGTGAATTTTAGAGTTCATTTTATAGGACAAAAAACACCTTTTAATTCTATAAAAAATTATAAATCATTGTTGATATATTAACTAAATTTCTTAAATTTTTAGCCTCATATCCTTATTATGTTTAAAAAAAAAAATTTGTTAATTACCAAGTACTCAGTGGTTATGAATGTTTGCCTAATATGCTCTATGTAGTTTGTGAGAAGATAAATCATAACTTTAAATGTGTTTTGCATGATGTATTATTGTTTTAACTTTTATTTCTACGTTAAGTATGTCACATAAAAATTTTAGAACTATATCATACATATTTGATTTTATAAAAATGTTTGAATAAAATGTGTTCATTGTTTATCATCTCTAGTGTTAATATTAACTCTAAATTTGAACGTGTGTTTTGAACTGCTTTGAATTTATTTGGAGGTAAATTTGAGCTATTTTATGATTTTATATGTCTATTATGTGTAGTAATTTTTATAAATTATTTTACAATCTAAATAATTTAATATATAATTTTTGATTAAGACTACTCATTGCCTAGACTTTGTTGGCATATTTTGTAGAATTAATTGCATGATTTATTTAAATTATCAAATGAAATATTTATGGCAAAAAAAATATAAGCATTATATATATATGTGTGTGTGTGTGTGTGTGTGTGTGTTAAATTTATTCCTACAAGTTTTTATGTTCTAATTGAATGTGAATTGAAAAATATAGAGTTACGAATCCTTGAAGGTTAGTTAGTTTTTATAACTAGTAGATTTACTTGAATGTTTTGAAAAATTGAAAAAAGGTATTCCAGATTGGAATTCTCAAGAGAAGAAAATCTGAGTTATGTTTTTATATGTTAGCTATGCTATAAATAAGTTTTACACTTTATTCATGCTTATAAGTTAAGATTAATTTCTCTAAGTGATTGAAGGTCAAGTCTTCTGTTTTTATGTTTCTTGACTCTAAATGCATGTTTATGACTCGAAGATGCTTTGTTTTGTTAAGAATGATATATGATGATGTAATATGATATTAAATAACATTATGAACGTGAATATTAATTTCATATCTTACATGAATGATTAAGATGAACACTCCAAAAGGCAAGCACACTAAGAAATGCAGCAACATCACTCAAATTAAGGCCTAGTAAGCAACCAAGTTAAGTAGATACATTCTTACCTACAACATGATAAAAGTTTGTGAAAGAGTTTTGAGAATATGTTTTATAATAATTTTTAAGTTTGTTTTTACATATTGTCTTCTCATAAAAACTCTTGTTGCAACAAGAAGATTTAACAGATGTTTCAATGACGAGGTATGTTAAAGGTATATGTCTATATGTATCACTTAATTAAGCATTATGCACTCTATGTTTACATTATGATGTTAATAGTGTATCACTTGGGCCCCAATAAAATGAATGATGTTCAAATATGGAAGTTTAAATTAAAAATTATGATCTATATAAACTTGTGTCTTGTGCACAATTATGATTACGATTATGATATTATGTAATGATTTTTATGAAATGTTTTATGTTGTGTGATAAAAATGTATACTTACTAAGTTTATCCTTACTTAGAGGGTGTTTGAAAGGGTGGTGGGAACCATGGTTCCCACTACTTTTTCAATTATAAACAATATAAGGCTCTCACATGCCACAGTAACAATAAAAAATTACTACATTGTAAAGCTCTCATATGCTACAGTAGAAGTAGTTATAACCAATGGTTCCCAACACCCTTCCAAACATGCTATTAGTTTATATCATGTTGTAGATAAGGACAAGATGCAAGTTGACTAGGATGGAGGACAAGGATGGACATGTGTACAAGGAATGTTAGATTGAAAATAGAGTGATGCCATAAAAGGAATTTAAACTCAAACAAAATTTAATATATTATGTTCTGCATTTTTATTTGGTTGGGGCTTAGTTCTATTTGTGATGTATTCTTTTGAACTTATATTTTATTGAATATAATTTGTATTTTCAATTGTTGGTTTCTTAGGCTATTTATTAGAGAATACGCTATATAGTTCATTTCTTTGTAATTATTATAAATTAGTTGTTTGATTAAAAGTTAAGAGTGCTTGCATTATATGTGTGAGTCAGTTAATTTGTTAAATATTTGCTTTTGTACACTAAGTTTTCTATAGGTAGTCGATTAGCCAAATGCCTTCGCCATTTCATTGGACTAATCAAAGAAGAAAAGTTAAATCTGATGCGTAGTTTTTGTAAGTGTAAAAAAATAGATGTATTTCCTGGGATATTTCTTTGAGTGTAGTTGATTGTTTTGATCTTCTTATTGGGAATTATTAAGTTTAACAGTAAAAGCAACGTTCCCTATGGCACCCGTAAGGAGTGTTACATAAGCTTAATAAGTACATTTTCCTATCTCACAACATAAAATATAAACTTTCATAAAAACATAACATAAGATCATAATCATAAACATAATAGTGCACAAGGCACAAGTTTATATATATAATATATCTTTCATTTAAACTTCCATATTAAAAGGTTATTTATTTTATCTTTAAAGGCTTCAGCATTGCACCATCAACATCATAGGCGTGCCATCATGAGAGGAATGAGGTAGCCAGTCCTAAACCAAACAAACAATTCTAAACCTTGTGGGACATCATAAACATAAACATAGGGTGTGTAACACTTAATTAAGTGATACATATATGTAAGCTTTCTTTGAAAACTTGTCTAAACAATAAAAACATAAACATAAAAACATCCTTACAAAAATTCATCATAAAAGGCCTTGAGATAAGAATATTACATCACAAACCTTTGCTTACAAAATATTACTTAATATTTTTATAAACTTTATTATATTACAGATGAAAATGCACTTACTTGACTTGCTAGCTTACTAAACCATAAATTGGGTGATGTTGCTGTAGTTCTCGATGTGCTCATCTTTTAGAGTGTTCATGTCAATCATCCATATAATACATAAAATTAATATTCATATTCATGTTAATGATATCATTTGTTACTATATTACATCATCATACATCATTCTTAATGAAACAAAGCATATTTGAGTTGCAAGCATGCACTTAGAGTTAAGAAACATAAATACACAAAACTTGACCATTAATCACTTAAAGAAATTAATCTCAACTTATAAAGCATGAACAAAGGCAAAACTTCTTCCATAACATAACTAACATATAAAAACATCACTTAAATTTTCTTCTCTTGAAAATATTAATCCAAAATTTGTTTTTCAATTTTCAAAACATTCAAGTAAATCTGTCAGTCATAAAAACTGTCTTACCTTCAAAGATTCATAACCCTATATCTTTCAATTCACATTCAATTAGAGCATAAAAATTTGTAGGATTAAGCTTAACATAGATATATAGCACTCATATTTTAATAAATACAAACTCACACATATAATGCGTGCACTCTTAACTCCTAATCAAAGAACTAATTAAGACTAATTATGAAGAAATGAACTATAAAGCATATTCTTTAATAAACAACCTAAGAAACTAAAAATCTAAAATACAAATTACATTCAATAAAACATAATTTGAGAAGAACATATCACAAATAGAACTGAGTCTAAAGCAAATATAAATGTAGATCATAATATATTAAATTTTGTTTGAGTTTAAATTACTTTCATGACATGTCTCTGTTTCTAATTCAACACTCTTTGCACATACGCCAGTCCTTGTCCTCCATCGTAGTCGAATTGCATATTATCCTTATCTACAACATGATATAAACTAAGTAAGCATAAGCTTAGTAAGTACACTTTCCTATCTCACAACATAAAATATAAACTTTTATAAAAACATAACATAAGATGATAATCGTAAGCATAATAGTACACAGGCCACATGTTCATATATATAACATATCTTTCATTTAAACTTCTATACTAAAACATTATTCATTTTATCTTTAGGGGTCCAAGCATTGCACTATTAACATCATAGGCGCGCCATCACAAGAGGAGTAGGGTAGCTAGTTTCAAACAAAACATGACAAGTTCAAACCTTGCCTAACATCATAAATAGAAACATAGGGTGTGCAACCTTAATTAAGTGATACATGTGTATATATATATAGATATAAGCTTTCTTTGAAAACTTGTCTAAACCATAAAACCATACATATAAAAACATCCTTAAGAAAATTCATCATAAAAGGTCTTGAGATAAGAATATCGCATCACAAACCTTTGCTTATAAAACATTGCTTAAAATTTTCATAAACTTTATCATGTTGCAAGTGAGAATGTAATTATTCAACTTGCTTGCTTTCTAAACCTTAAATCAGGTGACATTGCCACAGTTCTCGGTGTGCTTAGTTTTTGGAGTGTTCATGTCAATCATTCATATAGTACATGAAATTAATATTTATGTTCATGATATCATTTAATACTATATTACATCATCAGACAAATATACACTTAGACTCAAGAGATATAAAAATAGAAAACTTGACCCTTAAACACTTAGAAAAATTAATCACAACTTATAAGCATGAATAAAGGTAAAACTTCTTCCATAACATGGCTAACATATAAAAACATCACTCAAATATTATTCTCTTGCAAATACATTTTTTCAATTTCACAACATTCAAGTACATTTGCTGGTCACAAAAATTGACTAACCTTCGAGGATTCATAACCTTATATCTTTCAATTCATATTCAATTAGTGCATGAAAATTTGTAGAAATAAAGTTAACACATATATATAACATTCATATTTTAACAAATAATAACTCACACATATAATGCAAGCATTCTTTACTTCTAATCAAACAATTAATTAAGACTAATTATTAAGAAATAAATCATATATCGTATTCCTTAATAAATAACCTAAGAAACTAAAAATCTAAAATACAAATTAGATGCAATAAAACAGAAGTTCAAAAGAACATATCACAAATAGAATTGAGTCTACAATAAATAAAAATATGGATCATAATATATTAAATTTTGTTTGAGTTTAAATTTATTTCATGACATGACTCCGTTTCTAATTCAACATTCCTTGCATACACACCTGTCCTTGTCCTCCATCCTAGTCAACCTGTATCTTATCCTTTTTTGCAACATGATATAAACTAAGTAAGTATAAACTTAATAAGTACACTTTTCCTATCTCACAACATAAAATATAAACTTTCATAAAAACACAACAAAATATCATAATCATAAGCATAAAAGTGCACAAGGAACATGTTGATATATATATATATATACGTAGCATATCTTTCATTTAAACTTTTGTACTAAAATGTTCTTCATTTTATCTTTAGAGGCCCATGTGTTATACCTTTAACATCGTAGGCGCGTCTTCACATGAGGATTAGGGTAGCTAGTCCCAAACCAAATATGATAAGTTCAAACTCTGCCGGATATCATAGACATAAACATAGGGTGTGCAATGCTTAAATAAGTGATTCATGTGTGTGTGTGTGTGTGTGCGTATAAAGTTTACTTTGAAAACATGTGTAAACCATAAAAACATAAACATAAAAATATCCTCAGGAAAATTCATCATAAAAGATCTTGATATAAGAATGTTACATCACAAACCTTTGCTTATAAAACATTGCTTAACATTTTATAAACTCTTTCATGTTTTAGATGAGAATATACTTACTTGACTTGCTTGCTTATTGAACCTTAAATTAAGTGACGTCACTGCAGTTCTTGGTGTGCTCGCCTTTTAGAGCATTCATATCAATCGTTTATATAACACATGACATGTTCATGATATCATTTAATGTTATATTAGATCTCATACATCATTCTTAATGAAACAAAGCATCTTTGAGTCACAAACAAGCACTTACAGTCAAGAAACATAAAGACATAACAATTGACCTTTAATCACTTAGAGAAATTAATCCTAATTTACCATGAATAAAGTGTAAAACTTCTTCCACAATATAGCTAACATATAAAAACATCAGTCAAATTTTCCTCTCTTGAAAATATCAATCCAAAATAGATTTTTTTAATTTTCAAAACATTCAAGTAAATTTGTCAATCACAAAAATTGACTGACCTTCAAGGCTTCATAACCTTATATCTTTGATTTCATATTCAATTGGAGCATGAAAATTTACAAGAATAAAGTTAACACATCTATATATAACACTTTTATTTTTACAAATACAAACTCACACATATAATGCAAGCACTCTTAACTTTTAATCAAACAACTAATTAAGACTAATTATGAAGAAATGAACTATATAGCATTTTCTTTAATAAATAACCTAAGAAACTAAAAATCTACAACGCAAATTACATTCAATAAAATATAAGTTAAGAAGAACATATCACAAAAAGAACTGAGTCTAAAACAAATAAAAATGCAGATCATAATATATTAAATTTTGTTTGAGTTTAAATTCCTTTCATGATATGACTCCATTTCCAATTTAACACTCCTTGCACACACGCCTGTCCTTGTCCTCCATCCTATCAACCTGCATATTATCTTTATCTACAACATGATATAAACTAAGTAAGCATAAGCTTAGTAAGTACACTTTCCTATCTCATAACATAAAATTAAACTTTCACAAAAACATCACATAAGATTATAATCATAAACATAATAATGCACATGGCACATGTGCATATATATAACGTATCATTCATTTAAATTTTTGTATTAAAACATTATTCATTTTATCTTGAAGGGCCCAAGCGTTACACAATTAACATCATAGGTGCGCTTTTTATGAGAGGAATGGGGTTGCTAGTCCCATACTAAACTTGACAAGTTCAAACCTTGCGGGACATCATAAACATAAACATGGGGTGTGCAACACTTAATTAAGTAATTTTTACATATTTATACACATGCACATACACACACATAAGCTTTTTTTGAAAACTTGTCTAAACCAAAAGAACATAAACATAAAAATATCCTTAGGAAAATTCATTGTAAAAGTTCTTGAGATAAGAATATGACATCACAAATCTTGCTTATAAAGCATTGCTTAACATTTTTATGAATTTTATCATATTGCAAGTGAGAATTTACTTACTTGACTTGTTTGCTTTCTAAAACTTAAATCACGTCATGTTGTCACGATTCTTGATATGCTCGCCTTTCGGAGTATTCGTGTCAATCATTCATATAATACATGAAATTAATATCCATGTTCATGATATATTTAATATTATATTATATCATCATAGATCATTCTTAATGAAACAAAGCATCTTTGAGTCATAAACATGCGCTTAAAGTCAAGAAACATAAATACAGAAAACTTGATCTTTAATCACTTAGAGAAATTAGTCTTAAGTTACAGGCATGAACAAAGTGTAAAACTTCTTCCATAACGCAGCTATCATATAAAAAAGCATCACTCAAATTCATAACGTGAAAATTTGTAGAAATAAAGTTAACATATATATATATATATATAACGCTTAGATTTTTCTTTAGCTGTAAAAATTTCATTTACCAATTAAAATAATCACACAATCAATACTACAAAATCTACCAGCAAAACCTTGGTAGTGAGCAATCCTTATTAAAAATTATAAATTAAATCATTTATCCTATAAAATAATTTATAAAAATTAATACACATAATAAACATATAAAATCATAACATATCCATAATTTAGCTTCAAATAAATTTGAAGTAATTCAGAACACATGTTCAAATTCAAAGCTAATATTAACGCTAGATACACTAAATAGCGAACAAGTTTTATTCAAACATTTTTATAAAATCAAATATGCATGACATGCTTTTGAAATTTTTATGTGACATGCCTAACATATAGATAAACGATAGAAAAATAATAAATCATACAAAACATAATTAAAAGTATAATTTATTATCTCAAAATTTATATAGAGCATATCAAACAGACATTCATAACCATTGAGTACTTGGCGATCAATGAATTTTATCTTAAAACTTAATAAAGATATGAAGCTAAAAATTTATAGACATTTAGTTAATATATCAATAATAACTCATAATAACATTGTTATAATCGAAGTAATAAACGAAAGAATTTATAAAAAATTATAAAGCAAAAGACGATTGTCCTATAAAGTGAACTCCATAAAACACAAATACAAATTTGCCAGCAAATAAAATTTCATGAGTAGCGTTTGATTGAAAGCTCATAACCCTAAAAATATTTTGAACAAAAATTTATAAAAAATCCTAGACATGCTAACATATATATACACATTATATACAGAAATCACAGCAAAATAAAATCATTTGATTTCAAAACATCACCAGCAACCTTACTAACTAACTGAAAACTTTAAAATTCTTATATCATATTCCAATAACAAAACAATATTTTCATGAAATTTTATGATATCATATGAACATAAATGCTTTCAACCATAAAATAACATTGTCATAATAATCAAAGTACAAAACAAAATAATCTATTTTTCCTAAAAACATATATGCGTACATGAGTGTGGTTCCTCTTTTTTTTCTTTTTTTCCCTTTTCTTTTGCGTTCGTAGTATTTTTTTCGTTTCCTTTTTGTTCCACAGTAATTGACGTTTACCTAACATATATAATATAATACAACAAAATATAATATAATATAATATAATATAATGCATAATTATTTATATTCAACATTAATGTTTGCTCACATGACCCAAAAAAAATTAATTAACACATTATTCTTTTGGAGACTTTATATTATCTAGCTTCTTAATGCTATAATAAAAATATTACACATGTAATTTTCATTACATTATAAATATAAAAATAAGAAAATATGCAATAAAATTCATGTCATCATTAAGAATATAACTCTAGGCATACAAAACTCTAGAGCATTAAAAATATAAATTTAGAGTAAGCTGAAACTCCTTTTAAAAAATACTTTATGCTTATCATTATTTTTGATATGAATATCCTGAGCACATCGATCCCATGTAGCTATCACCTATGACATTGCTAAATAAAAGTTAATTTATTTAACATAAATAATAATAACTCATAAAATATCATGTTCTAGGTAAGCGTTACAATTCTCCCCACCTTATAAGAGTTTCATCCTCGAAACTCAAAATAATCATGGATGTTTGGCCCTCATATCATTCTCCCATTCCCACGTAGCTTCTTTTACTTGATAATTTTGCCACAAACTTTGACCAAAAGAATTTCTTTATTCCTCAAGGTCTTAGTTTTTGATCTAAAATTGCAAATTGCTTTTTTTCATTGTTGAGGTCTTCTCTTATCTCAATCACCTGTGGTTTGATCACATGCGTAGGGTCCGAGACATGCTTTTTAAGCATCGAAACATAGAACACGTCATGGATAGATGTCATCTCTGATGGCAAACTCAACTGATAAGCTCCCTTTCCAATTCACTTCACAATTTCATATGATCCAACGAACCTTGGGCTCAGCTTGCCCTTCTTCCTAAACCTCATGACTCCTTTCTCGGTGCAACCTTTAGGAACATAGAATCGCCTATAGTGAATTCCAAAGGTCTTCTCCTTTTGTCGACATAGCTCTTCTATCGACTTTGAGCAGTCTCAATTCTTTTACGTATCAAGTTTACCATTTCAGGTGCCTTGTCAACAAAATCTATCCTTTTGCTATTCTTGCTTTCCATCATCTTCTTTCATGCCAACATATAGGTGATCTGGCTGATAGCTATTGTTATAAGCAAATTCTACTAACGGTAACATCTCTCATCAACTTGTCTTGTAGCCTAGGGTACAGGCACGAACCATATCCTCTAAAAGCAAATTTGTTCTCTCCATTTAGCCATTAGTCTGAGGGTGAAAAGTCGTGCTTAAGTGCAACTTAATACCTATCACAGTTGGCACACTTTTTCAAAAATTAAAAATGAACCTGCCATCATGATCAAAGATGATAGATTTAGGAATTCCATGAAGCCTCACTATCTTCTTGATATAAAGCTCTGTTAATCGCTCCATAGAGTAGCTGATCTTAATGGGGATGAAGTGTGCTGTCTTTATTAATCAATCAATAATAAACCAAATGGCATCATATCCATTCGTAGTTCTTGGCAGACCTGTGATGAAATCCATCGTAATCTCTTCCCACTCCTACTCAAGTATCTAAATTGACTGCAAATTGCCACCTAAACTTTGCTATTCAGCCTTAACTTGCTAACAACTCAAATATTTCTTTACATACTTAGCTACATCAAGCTTCATTCTAAACCAATAAAAGTAGTCCCTTAAATCATTATACATTTTTGTCGCACCTGGATGGATTAAATGAGTGTTATGGATTTCTGCTAAGATATATTCCCTTAAGCCATCAACATCGGGAACATATAAACAATTCCTAAGATATAGAGTTCCATCATCAACAACTTGATGCTCCTTGCATCTTCATTCCTTCTTTTCCTGCTTGATCCTTTCTAGGCTTGCATCTTTGTGTTGTTTACTTCTAATCTCTTCAAAAAGTGTTGGAGCAAGAGTCAATGTCGAAAGTTGTCCCAATATAACTTCCAAACTGAAGTCCAGAATTTCTTTCCTTAAAGGCTGGGACATCGCTTGTAATGACATCAATTAAGGTAAATTGGTACCAACATTTGATTTAAGAACCTTATAAGTGTTGGAAAAATAGTACGCAGTGAAATTTTAAAAATTTTATGTCAGAGTATTTTTCAAAACACATGTTGGGGGAAATCTATGCATTGAGAAAAC
This sequence comes from Artocarpus hirsutus, assembly GCA_946598075.1. Classification (NCBI taxonomy): domain Eukaryota; kingdom Viridiplantae; phylum Streptophyta; class Magnoliopsida; order Rosales; family Moraceae; genus Artocarpus; species Artocarpus hirsutus. The sequence goes on along the minus strand of CAMOHE010054265.1, from coordinate 3,023 downwards.
CATCTGAAGTTCATACCCTTTTTAATCTAAGCACCTGATCAGGTTGGCTAAAAAGAGCAATCCCACCAGGGACCTGTTCGCCCAGGGACCCGTCCGACCAGGACAAGATCTATCCGACTAGGGCTTGTCCGAGCAGGATTTGTCCAACCAAGGACCTGTCCAACCAGGACAAGATTTATCCAACTAGGCCTGTCCGAGCAGGATCTGTCCGACCAAAGACCTGTCCGAGCAGGACAAGATCTATCCGACCAGGGCCTGTCCTAGTAGAATCTGTCCAACCAAGGACCCATCCGACCAGGACAAGATCTATCTAACCAAGGCCTGTCTGAGCAAGATCTGTTCGACCAGGGACCTGTTCAAATAGGACAAGATCTATCCGACCAGGGCCTGTCTAAGCAGGATCTGTTTGACCAGGGATATATTCGACTAGGACAAGATCTATCCAACCAGGACCTATCTAAGCAGGATCTGTCCGACTTACCCAAAGACCACCATGTGGCACCATCTCAATCCTCCGTTGGGCAATCCTCCTTCACGGAGATCATGACACCTGTCATTGGACACCTGGGTTACGGACCAAACTAATCCACACTTGGATCCAAGCTAAACTCTATAAATAGGAGCATCAACTCCACCACAAAGGTATGGGCATTCTTCCCTTGCCTACCCTATCTCTCCCTTAGCACTTCCCTGTCAGAACACTGACTTGAGCATTGGAGTGCCATTGGCAAGCACCAAACCGGTGTCCCCTTACTCTCAGTACTTATCTCCTCTTGTAGATCCAACCAGACTAGGTCGAGGCAAACTAAACAGGAGATAGAACAGGGAACTTGACCTTCGTGCGCACCCGCACGCGGTGTTGTGCCGAATCCAAGCATCAACAACACAAGTTTGACATGCTATATACATAAATTAACTAAATCTTACTAACCTTGTAAATGACAAAAACGTTCCTCAATTAGTATAGAGATGTAACATTCCAAAAGGACCTCAACCAACTGTCCTCCTTTGCTATTCTCTATCTACGATCCGAGTGAGAGTGGACTTACATGTATAGCTCTTCCACCAGGTGACTCTCCTTCCAACCAATTGAGAGAACCCAAAGCTAGTGTTTGTAATTTGTGAACAAGAGCTTTAAGGGAGTTTCAAAATCTCACCAGTAGAGTTTCACTCTTAATATCTCAATTGATGTAAATAATAATAAGATTCACTCCCTTTTTATAGAGGTTGGGCCCAGGAGTCACTCCTTATCAGATAATGCCTCAAAATTCAAATCATAATCAAATTCGGATCAATATCTGGTGAAATTCATGTGAAAATGTGTGATCTTTTTATCACTTGATTGTCAGGCCGATCTGTCTAACCGGCATGCCAAACTTACCCCATCGGTAGGCCGAACTACCGATAAAAAAAAATCTCAATGAATCTTTTATTTTCCACCCAAGATTCTCTAAGATAAAGTCTCAGATTTAATTCAAATAACCCAATAGAGAAGTTATCTAATTAAAACAACTTTGTCTAGATAATCTCTAAGAAAATAAATGAATTCATGATAATTCTACAAGTTTATCTTGATATAATTTATTCAAAATTAAATCAACCGATAAACAGACAAGAATAATCCAATCCCGATAATTCAACAAGTTTATCTTGAATTAATTTTGTCACAAAATTAATTCAATCGATAAACAGACATGAATTATTTAATTCTTTCAAATTTCAACCAATCTAATAAATCTAACATAAGTCACCAATTATTGGAAAAGCACATCGTATCGTTACAGGATTTTTGTGAGCTAACAAAGGGGACCTAATAGACCTTTATAGTTCAAGCTCTCGATAATTATGAAACCCAATATCCCTGATATATATTATAATTTTCAACTCCAACGCTACTCCACTAAAAGCTTGGAGCTACACTCTTGAAGTATATAGAATTACAAAGCCCGTATAGCTAAGTCTCTACGATATATCATAGTGTATCGTATCCCGATAGAATAATCTATAATCGGTTTAAGGACAAGTTCTTTATTACCTTTTCGATTATTTTTATCTTACATTCCATTATCTCATGATCGAAAAACTTACCATCTAAAGATGGTATACCACTCAGTTACACCTATATATCCAAATGGCTGAGCGCTCTAGTTTTTCAATTACAGGATATTGCATATAAGAGGATATCACTACTCCTAAAGAGGAGCTATGGATTCCATATCTATGAATGACAGGTCTACACTATTAAGAGTCATGCCTCCAACGTACCAGCATGCGTTCCACTATTAAAATATGGATGTCACTGTCACGCCCCGGAGTACGGGAGATGACGTGGCAGTTTAATTAAATTAATTTAAGTAAAGATTTGGTTAAAATGGGGTTTAAGAATGAAATTTATAAATAAAAAGGTGATAATTTTGAAATCGTTTGAATAGAAAGGTTAAAGAAATAAATGAATTGCCATAATAATTAAACAAATAGAAATAATATTAAAATAATTAAATATGGGGTGGAACGCGTATGAGTCCCACTGGCCCACATATTGTGCACACACATATGGTACTGACAATATTATGATACAACCACAGTCCAGAATAAAAGAAAAGTTAAAGTCTTACATGCCTTCAATGGTAAATTAACCTACCAAAATACTTCTACTGATCGTAGGTCCGGTCGGCAGACTCTTCTCCAAACCTATGCTGATATCCACCTAGGGTTAAGATTTTAAAACAGATAAAATGTGAGCGAAAGGCTCAGTAGGACTACATTTAGAAAATTATTCAATCTTAAAAGAATTTGCGTAAATTAAATAAACAAATAAAAATATACTGGAACAACCATCGAATAAATAATTAAATGTAAAATTTAATAAAATATAATCTTATCAGAATGATTCAAATAAATCAATCAAGAAGTACCATTTTCCTTTCCTGGGCAAACCATACATGACTCACCACCGTAGTGGCCCAGCTGGGTTTCGGGACCTGCCCCCAAGGTTGTTCACCACACAACCCGATCTCTGATAT
>CAMOHE010054264.1:22782-45066 GCA_946598075.1 Artocarpus hirsutus | reverse complement strand
ACCCAACCCGAACCCCAACCCCAACCCCCAAAAACTTATGTGCTTTAAGTGAGATGTACGCAAAGTACATAACCCCTTATGGTTCCTCAATTGAGATTGACTAGTCTTGTTATGACGAATTAAGCCAAACAACTCCGTGAACTACTTGTTAGTCGCCTCGTTGTCAATCGTTAGTCAACTCCTCAGAGACACTCGTTCATTCGTCATTCTGCACTTGTTTTCATTCACGAAATCCATAGGCTAAGCTTGTAATTTGGGCCTTTCAAATTGGACCCCTATAATAGTTTGGTCTATTTTAAACCATGTTCTTCGTTTTAATTTAAACTATTGCCTTATCTGGTTTACCAAATATCAGTTCCAATTAGAAGTATAAGTTCAAACAGTGAAAGCCTATGCATTAAACGCTTACGAAAGGTGATAGAGACGAGGAGCAGAGGTTGAAGATTTGAGGGATAGGGATGTTGATGTAACATCCCATTTGAAGGCCGTCACTTGTCTTGCTTTAACTTCGTTTCTTTAAACTAGATTCTTACTTATCATTAAAAAAATTACTGAGCAATTTTTTTTTAAACATACTTAAAACTTTCATGAAACTATTGCGACTTTCTCTGCAACAGGAGTTGAGACATAACTCAACACTTAACTTTAAAATCATTCAAAATGTTTTTTAAAACTTATCAAGAAAACATTTTACTTTTGTAAAACGTTTTAAACCTCTTTAAAAAAGAATAGTGGAAAACTTTTTTTTAAGCAGCAAAAAACTATTATAGTGGTATCCATACCCGACATTTGCATATGTCCACCACTACACCGAGCTCTTCAACTAGTCTTATTGGTCTCCCGTAGGACTACCTATAGCATGAAGGAATTTGTAATAAGCTTTTGCTCATTAAGTTCAAATATAATCTCACAAAATATATAAAACTTTCTTTCATAAAACTTCTTCATAAACTTTTTCTTGTAAACATTTTTCATAAAATGTTTTTTATAAACATTTATCATAAAACATTTCTCAAAATATTTTTCATAACATATCACATAAACATTTAGGAATGCAAGCAAAATCATAATGTATGATTCTATTTATGCTCATTTATGAACATCCATTTATGAGTTTTTAAAGATCAGTTTTAACTTACTTTAACTTTTATCATCATTCTTATATTTCCTTATCTTGTAAACTTAAGTGTTTGTACCAACGACATCAATCATGAGAACATAATACTTCCCTTGTGAAAGACTTCAGACCATCGAACAATAAAGTCATAACTTTAACTTAACTTGTAAACCTCATATCAAGAAAGCTAGTATGACACTTACTTATCATCTTTGCTTTACGTTCTTGTTAACTTTAGTGAGCATATCAAATACTAATATATCGTATGCTAAAACTCGGCATTTAAATATTAAGTATATCAAATGCAAACATGTTGTAAAACGTGACTTGGTTTTTAAAACATTATGCATAAAAATACAAACAAACTTTAAACAAAATAGTTGCAATTACATTACAAATTTTGACTTGGACTTTAAAACTTTATACATAATGAATGCAAGCATAAAACATAATCAAAGCACTTGAAATTCATTTTCTTCATACTGTAGGTAAAGTTTAAAGCTTACCTCGACTTAGTTTTAACGTTCTCATTTTATTCTTTTTTTTCTTTTATTAGTCGGTTTCTGTGTCTTATTTAAATAACACCTGACTATTAGTTATCCTTTCTTATAACCAATCTACTCGATTGATATCATAACTTTAAATGTTATACGTTTAGTCCTTTTACTTAACCTTGTTCCTTATTATCGGTTTATCTTTTCTTTATTCAACTTAAACGTTTTTTAGTTAAACTTCCCATCTTACTTGACGTTTTCAATTACTTACAGGATAGAAAAAATTCCTGCTAAAAGATGTTTTTCTAAATCAGGTGTTTTGAGTCCATTTTAGCCTTTTTACATAAGTTGACCATTTTGCCATTGACTAGAAACTTTCGAAACCCATTTTAAATAAAACTTTCATTTCTCTATTACTTATAACACTATGAAAAACCAAACATCAGTTTCCTTTTCGTAAAATCTATTTCCTTAAAACTTTATGGTTTATGACCTGTGATATGAAAATCTTGACCTTTTTGCCCTTATCATATTTTCCTTAGGAAATTCCTAAATTCATTTGGGCCTTCAAACATAAATTACTTGCTAAGTATAATTGTGCAAGAAACCATATTTACATAGCGAAAATTCTCATTCTATATGGTTTTACGATTTTGACCTAGACATAAAAATCTTGATATTTTTACCCCTAGGACCAAAAACGACTACTTTATATCAAAACATCCAGTTTTTTGCAAGAAATAAAACTTACAAAAGTTCCTTAGTCAAATTCAAATCATTTCAAAACTTTTTCATTTTTATGAAATTTTATACTTAAAATCTCGTAAAATTCATAACTTAATATCGGTATAGAATTTTCCCAAACTGTACAAGAGTTCAAACCATTTTGATGAGATCTACAATTTTTATGTTTTAACTTTTCTCAAAATCATTCATCTTAATAACATTCTTGAAAAGGTAGAACAAAAATTAACATTTTTTGGCTTGTTTTGATCAAAATTTGAGTAGAATTTCTCCATAAAAATTGTCTGTCCTAAATTTTTTAATAAATCACTTGTTGAATCCAGAGAGTAATATGGTCTCTAAATGCCTCAAACATTCAATTTTTTAAAAACTAGTTAAACTTTGTATTTACAAAGTTTAACAAACTTGTTCATTTGTACATAAAACTTCATTTTCAATCCTTTAATCTCATTGTCATCAACATAATAGCCAAACTAACATGTCATAGTATTTTCTTTGCTTTCTATGACACAAAATCATTTTATCAAACACTTAGTTTGCTTAAACTTAGTGTTTATGCTAAAGTTTGTTACACTTTGTCTTTTTAACATTAAACCATTGTTTTTCATCTTTCCATCATCATCTTCATCCTCTTAACACAACATTTAATCATATTATAGAGTCCCTTAGACATGCCATAGTCCATAAATATTACAACAAGCACTTGTGCATAAATCCAATCAATAATAGGTTTAGGATTTACCTAAGGGTTTCCAAGATTTTTTATCCTCATTTGCTAAGCTCCAAAACCTTGTTATGCCTTCTCCACAAAAACCGTAATAAAACCCTGCCAAAACCTATCCAAAGCTTGAAAAAAATCATTAAATCCCATAGGAGAAAGTTTCAATTTTTACCTCTAAAAGTGCCAAATCTTGAACTAAAACACTTGTACTTGATCTAAAGCTTGATTGGTGGTTGAATATTTTAAAAATATTGGGAGATATATGGGATAGGGTAGCTGATATTCATGAAGGCAAATAGTCTTCTTTGTGTTCTTCATGGAACACATTTGATGGAGAAAAATATATTTTTTTCTCGACTAAGTCTTTTCCACCTTTGGACTCATCATAGGACCAAATTCGAATAAAAATTGTTCCCAAATGTAAGGCTAAATCTAGTTCCACCTTATGGAAAATGTGACCAATTATTCCATCATGGGATCAATATTTTTTTCTTTTCTTCATGACCGCATAAAAAAAGGATGACAACATGTAGTCATCTTCTCCACTTAATTAAAACCTTGGCATCACCACAAACCCAAGCTAAGTATGTCATGGTGAGGTGGCCAAATGTTTCATCTTCCATGTACAATTGGCAAATCCCACTTTATCTTTTAATAGTCTAATTTTATACTGATATATTTTTCTATATTGCCGGTATATTTCACATACTGTTGGTATTATTTTCTATGCAATTTATAAAATCCCGTAACCTCCTATACTTATTCACATCCACCACATAACATAATTTCTATATTGCTTAACTTTATGTAGTTTAATTTTATTAGTGTAACTCTTTACACTGTATTACTTTTGCAATATAATTTTCATACTGTATAACTTTATAGTATAATCTTTATATTGCATTATTCTAATACTATAAAAAATTTTCGTATTTCTATATAGTATTTCTTTAAACTGCATTTTTGTCTTAACATTTGTTGCAACACATTTTACAACAGTAAAAAAAAAAAATCTCATTTTCACTTTTATGGAATTGATCATAAAAATCAGATTAGAACAAGAGACATGCATTGAACGGTCAAGTACATTCTTAGATATAGTTGAAGGTTGTGAGACAATTCCTAGAAAAAATATCACAAGATGTCTTTTCGTTTGCTTTCCCCCCCTTATGCTTAGTAGTTAACAACAATGAAAAGAGTTTTTTGACTTGGTGGGAGAAGAACTAAATGACAAACACACTGCATTACGCTTTGGGGGAATCTATGTTAATTGTAATGCCTCCAAACAATTGGACTCCATTCATTAAAAAACAAAAAAAAATAATAATAAAAAGTTGTCCGTCGTTTGCATTAGGGAAAGCAATAGAGGAAAACAACTATTTAGAAGGGAGAGGCAGTTTGGGTTACTATCAATTTTAATTTATAAAGTATTGGTTAAATTTCATTTTGGTTTTTGACCTTTTAAAACGTTTCAAAACCAATCCTCGAATGTAATTATATTGTGCCAAATTCGATTCCATGCAAATGTTAAAATGTCAATGAAAAATTTTCCAAAAAAAAAAAAAAATGAAAGGGGCATGTATGGTTTGAGAAGAGTGATTTTTGTAAGTTTATATGTTAGGGCAAGACTGATAAAAAAGAAAATTGTGCCCTTTTTGTTGAGATTTTAGTAATCGGAGGAACAACTAGAATAATTTGAAACAATTTAATAAATCGAAATCTTGTTTGAGGAATTTTTTTTAAAGATGCGGATCAAAAAAATAAGATTTGGCTTTTTACTTCTAAAGCAAAAAATGAGTTTTGACCCCTTACCTTTTCAAATAAAAAAAAAAAAAAAGGACCAACATTTTAAGGTAGCCAAAGTAGAAATATTTATTGTTTTCAAGTAATAGAAACTCTTTGAATGACACTTACTAGCAAGGATAGCAAAACAATAACTAAGAAGCATAACTAGAGAAAGTTTTGTTAGAGAGAAAACAATGTTTTTTTTTTTTTTCTTTTTACTGGCACCTTAAATTTTTTTACAATTTGACAACTTCAATCTGTAACTTTTGAATTTTGATAAATAAAATTCCTTATAATTGGAAGTCCAATAGCTATCGAATATTAATTAATTGATGGAACGTCTCATTATTTTCACAAAATGCATATGAATTTGGATGGTAAATGGAACCATGAAAACTTTTTAATTTTCATATGAGGACCTCAAAGCGTGTTTGATTGCAGGGAGAGGGGTGCAAAAAGCAGATCTGATTCATTATTTGGTTGAGCAGAGGAAATGAGGCAGATGACAGATAGAGATAGAGATAGAGATAGAGCGTCTCATTCTAGACCCAACAATTTGAACCCTATTGTTCGTGGAAAAATTTAAGAAGCACATCACATTGACGCTAAAAAATAATATATCTATCTTATTTGGCGTTAAACTTGTTACATATTTACAATTTGCCCCTGAACTTTTAATTTTAGCAAGTTGTTTTATGAACTTACGATTCTATAGCAAATCACTCCTCCTTAGAGCAAGTTTTAGTTTTTTGACTGAAATTAACATATAATTTACACATAAATAGTTGACATTGATGTAAATGGTCATTTTTATATATTTTAACCTAAATTTATTATGATTAATATCTATAATTAAGTTTTCATTAAAATTAAAATGTTTCAATTAACTTTGGTTTGAATATAAATTTGGGTGAGCATTTATATAAAAAAACCTTTTTATACTCTTAATTAATGACCCATGTGAAAATTACATATTAATTTTAGTCAAAAACTAAAAATTTCTATTAATAGGATTGATTTGCTACAATTTATAAATTTAAGGTGCAATATATCAAAATAAAAAGTTCAAGCGGTAAATTACAAATGTGCAACAAATTTAAGAAACAATAGTACCAAATAAACACCCCTCACAAAATATATATATTAACAAAAATGTCACATCATTCTTTATTTATGCATTCATCCTACTCCTCCTTCCTACAACACATGCTAATTGCCGTCCATTATGATTATAAGTGTCAAAATTGAAATATTAGAGTTCATCTTTCGAATGACAAAAGGTTTTAAGGTATGTAAATAAAATTTCCGTCCAAAAAAAAAAAAAGAGAGAGAGAAAAGGAATAAATGAAGAGGAAAGAAGGAGCATAAAATAACATGCCAAGATTCTATTTGGGTGTATAGCATAATAGCATTCTTCTCTCGGTATAGCCAATAAAAAAGTGAAAAGTTAGCTTGGTCAAGTAGTCAGAAGCAGCTAGAAAGGAATATAACTTTCAAGAAAAAGTTAGTGAATAATTAAGAAGACAACGCATCTTATTTTGGATTATTCAAAACAATAATGACAAGTAAATCCTTTTCATCCTATGTGATTATAAACCTACTATTTATAAAACTATAAGCTGAATATAATATATAATATATTTTAAATAAAGTGTCATTGTTTTGTTAATAGCAATATTTTAATCCCATAAGGTTAAATAAAATTGTTCTAATTACGAGAAAAAATAACACGATTAGCTTGAACTTTTTTTGTACGTGACTTTTTGATCTTTATAGTTTTGACACTGAAAATCAAGTTTATAAACTAACTTTAAAAAGAAATTAAATGGTGTTTGAAACGGTGTTGGGAACTAGTGATTAGAACCACTTTTACTGTAGCATATGAGAGCTTTACACTGTAGCATTTTTTTTTGTTACTGTAGCATGTAAGAGTTTTATACAGTTCATAACTGAGTTTGTGGTGGGAACCGTGTTTCCCACCACTATGCCAAACATGGGATTAATAGTATGAGAACTTTTCCAAATTCTAAAACATAAGAATTAATTTGTCACTTATTAAAGAATTCACAAATTAGTGGATGTAATTTTCTTAATTAAAAGTGATAACTAGAAATGGGAGGCATATTTTTCTCCTTTTTAAAAGAAAGATGCACATTGAATTTAGAAAATGTCATGCCAATTATCCTAACTAATCAAGAAGAGGTAGTCTTTTGATCAACTACAAAATAAATATAAGACAGATACATTATTTACATTATAAATATGTTATTCACCTCAAATTTTTTAAAATATATATACTATTATACTTTAAAAAAATTGCTTTTTTGTCTCTTAGTTTTTTTAATTATCTACACTATATATACAAGCTAAATAAATTATTTACATTTAAATTTTTCTCTTTTTTAAGAGAAAGATGCACACTAAATTTAGAAAGTAATCACGCCAATTATCCTAATTAATTATTATCCTAATTAATCAAGAAGAGGTAGTCTTTTAATTATTTATACAGTAAAATAAGATAAATAAACTACACGTCAAATATTTTAAAATATATACGCTATTTTACTTTTAAAAAATTGTTATTTGTCTCTTAGTTTTTTATTATCTACACTATAAATATGAGCTAAATAAATTATTTACATTTAAATATGCTAGTTATCTCAAATATTTTTAAATGGCTATTTGTCCCCTTTGTATCTTAAATTAATAAAAAAATTGCTATTTGTCTCTTAGTTTTTTAATTATCTACACTATAAAAACGGGCTAAATAAATTATTTATATTTAAATTTTACTCTTTTTTTTAAATATGCACATTAAATTTAAAAAGTAATCATGCCAATTATCCTAATTAGTCAATAAGAGGTAGTCTTTTAATTATTTACACATTGTAAATATAAGATAAACAAACTACACCTCAAATATTTTAAAATATATATGCTATTTTACTTTTTAAAAAATTGCTAGTTGTCTCTTAGTTTTTTGATTATCTACACTATAAAGACAAGCTAAATAAATTACTTACATTTAAATATGCTATTATCTCAAACATTTTTAAAATGGCTATTTGTCCCTTTGGCCTCTTAAATTAATAAAAATGCTATTTGTCTCTTAGTTTTTTAATTATCTACACTATAAATACGAGCAAAATAAATAATTTACATTAAAATTTTTCTCTTTTTATATAAAAGATGAACATTATCCTTTATGCCTAAAAACAATTTATGTGGAGAGTGGGATTTGAACCCACGCCCTTTCATGGCAGAACCTTAATCCGACGCCTTAGACCCACTCGGCCATCTTGACAAAGGAGGCGCTATTCCGAAAATTTTTAATATACGGTAAAAATATTTCACTCCAGCTTTAACAAATCAAATGCCCAAGCCCGCCTTCCACAAATGATTGATTGATGAGTTCCTCCTCTCACCTCCAAAGACTAACCAATCTTCTTCTTCTTCCTGGTCACCACCACCACCACCAAAAACCCAGCATTTTTTCCCTCCTCCAAATTCAAGCTCAGCTCACCACCACCGGACTCATCTCCTCCAATCCGTCTTCATGCCTTCTCTCTCTCCTCAATCTCTCTCTATCATCTCCTTCAACTCTCCACCTCGCAACTCCCATTCTTAGTTTCGCCCAAACCCAAGCACCCAATTGGCTCACATGGCCCCTCATGGTCCGCTGTCTCGGCTTACACGCCGACCTTTTAAAGGTCTTCTCTTTGTTCAACGCCATCCAAAGGGTTAGCCCAAATGACCCCGTTTCTGACCCTTTTGTTTACGCTTCTTTGCTTAAAGGTTGTACCAAATTGTCGGCTTTACGAGAAGGGAAATCTATACATGGTCATGTTTTGAGACTTGGGTTGGAATTTAATGCCCATCTTTCAAACAGTTTGATCGGTTTTTACTCGTGTCCCGGGTGTTCGATCGGGCATGCGCGCGTTCTGTTTGATGAAATGCTTGGGAAGAATGTTGTTACTGTTAATTGTATGATTTCTGGGTTGTTGAAGAGAAAGTTGTTTGGTGAGGGTTTGGGTTTGTTTAAGCGAGTTTTGGCAGGGGCTTTCGGAGTGGAAGTGAAGTCGAATTATGTTACTTTGGTCGTTTTGATTTCTGGGTGTGTTGAGCTTGGAGGATTTGGTGTTGGAAAGTCGCTCCATTGTTACTGTTGTAAGACGGGTTTGGGTTTGGTGGTTGAGGTCTGTAATGCACTCATCAATTTGTACTCGAAGTTTGCGTGTATGAGCGAGGCTATGGTATTGTTCGAGGGAATGCGCGAAAGAGATTTGGTTTCGTGGAATACTATGATTTCTGGTTTCGCTTTGGATGGGAACCGTGCAAGAGCTTTTTCTTTGTTTAACGAAATGAGGTCAAAGAATTTGGGGTTTGATAGAATATCATTGATTGGTTTGATTTTGGCTGCTGGTTGTGGTAAAGATCTTCATATGTTGAAGATGGTTCATGGTTTTATAAAAGCTAGTGGAATAGAGATCACTCTACGAATTGGGACTGCGCTGATTAGCATGTATTCCACATGTGGATCGATAAAGTCAGCTAGAAAGATTTTTACTGAACTAGATGATGGGGATATTGCTTCTTGGAATTCAATGATTCATGCATATGTCGAATGCGGGCATGATGAAGAGGCTTTAGAACTCTTCAATTGGATAAAAGGGAGAAATTTGAAACCAGATGAAGTGACAATGCTGGGACTAATCTTAGCTTGCCGCAACTCCGGGGACTTGAATCACGGTGTTGACATTCATTCCTACGTTGAAACTAGTAGTAATCTCAATCAGAGTACCATATTACGCAACGCTCTTATAGATATGTATGCAAAATGCGGGGACATGTCCCAGGCTAAGATTTTGTTTGATAAGATGCCTGAAAAAGATGTTGTTTCGTGGACTTCGATTATAGTAGGTCATGCAATTAACGGTGAAGGGGAGGAAGCGCTCTTTGCCTTCAAGAGAATGGAAGCTGAGAAAGTAGAGCCAAACTCCATCACTTTTCTCGGCCTTCTCTCGGCATGTGATCATGCTGGCTTGGTTGAGGAAGGTAAAAGGTTTTATGATGCTATGTGTTATTTTTACCATATTCCGCCAAGAATCGAGCACCATGGATGTGTCGTTGATATGTATGCTCGATCTGGGAGGATAGAGGAGGCTCACAGGCTTGTGAAAAATATGCCTATCAAGCCAAATTCGGTAATTTGGAGGATGTTAGTCAATGCTTGTAGAGTTCACGGTAATTATGATATGGGATCGAACTTGATTGGTGAAATAACAAAGATAAAGACACCACGTGGTGCCGAAAATCATGTTGTTTCTTCCAACTTTTTTGCTGAAGCAGGAAGGTGGGATGATGTTCTAAACGAAAGAAGCTTCATGTCTGCACGCAAAGCTACGAAAGTTGCTGGTGAAAGCTTGGTTTCCAATTTGTTGGAATGAATGTCCGAGGACTTGAACTTGCTCTTGGAATGATATCGTGGGCAACAGAATTGAGGAATTTAAGTGTTGTTCAATTCATTCCGTAGAAGAACTTTGAATTAGTTCCGTCAATATCAAGATCTACACTTGATGATAGCAAATGGCTTGGGACCTCGTCTTGTGAGAGGGAGGTCACGGGTTCGGTTCCCTTGGGCCAGCTTCTTTAGTTTGTAACAGTGTGTTTGGATAGGACGGTTTACACACACCCTCATGGATTAATCATGCAATGGTTATTTGGTGCCATGATTACCTAGGAACTACGCAATAAGGCTTGATAAAATTCTACTAAGATCGTATTATTATTAGAGCAGAGCAAAAGACTTGTTTAGAACAACTACAAATAAAAAAAAATTATACAACTGATTTTGGCAGAGAAGTGAATTTCTTGCAGGTCTTGAAGCTATGAACCAGTTTTTTGTTTAGGCTATTGGTATCAAATTGGATCTTAACAATGCCTTACATAACTAAGAAATAAAAGTCAGTTGATATTCGAGTATACAATTTTTATCGAAAATTGTTACGTTTGTACATAAAAGTGATAAGTGGTACTCTAACGTAATTTGCACATTTTTAAGGGGTCCAAGTCGCCTGCGGAATTTCAATATTACTTGATGACTTTGATCGTTACACTCATTTCAAAACTTTTGCAAACAGTTCTCCTTGAAAACTGGGCCATATGGAACTGCCTATCACGTTCATGTAAATTTCCTAATGTTCACCAGAACCTGGACAACCAATTAAGCGATTGCGTGGGAACCAGTCAAACTATAGAAAGTCCATACCAACAGAGAGAGAGAGAGAGGGAGAGAGAGAGAGAGAGAGAGAGAGAGGTTACATACATAGGTTCCATAATGATACACATGGCATCTCCAAAGACGACGAAAAGCGAAAACCAACTAGGGTAAATTGATTGGTAGTATACAGATTATTACTGATCTGATTGTGTGGTATGCAAATTTTATAAGAGAAAATATTGTAGCAATTTTGGTTGGAACTACAAAATATAGTTACCACTCTCTTACCAAAATGTAGAACTATATTAGGACCTCCACCAAAAGACAAGTAAATAGATCATGCACGCCCACACATGAACAGACCTAACTCTTTCTCGCAGAATTTCACTATCTCTCATACAATTTCATAAGCTGAAATCGTCAATCATGCTCACCTTTAACAATTCATTTCCTTTGCAAATGGGCTAGTGTTCTCCTTTTTTAACAGAGAATGTAGGCAAGTAAATGACAACCTGTAATTCTACTTGTATGCCCTTCTGATTTTTCTCTTTCAAAAGCAACAGCAAGAGCTCCCTTTGCGGTTAATCAGAGAACGGAGAAAGTTGCTGGAACCCGTAGTAAGCTCAATATTTTGTCTTAGTGATAGTCTAGAGAACACTCACCGTCATTGTTAAGAACCCCACTAGTGCTCGAGGATGGTCCTAGCCAGTGGTTTTCGTTTGAATCTGTCTCGAAATTGTTGTCCATCATCAAGTATTTCAGGTCGTTACTCTCATGCTGTACCCTTCCGGACATCTCTAAGCACAACCCATTTGGAAGGCTCTTAGTTGACTGTCTACTTTTAGCAGAATTCTTAATGGGCCCTGGATCCATGAATATCGGTTGTCCGATTCAGTTCTCTTTCATCTGGTGGCCGCAATATGCCTGTCTCTGATTCCAGTTCCTCAACTTCATCTTTATTTACAAGGACCTGCAAGATATCTACATGTTAAAGGGAAAAAAAATACACCTCAAGAGGAGCTTGCAATGAGCAACAAAAGGCGAGAGGTAACAAATATGGATATAAGCCTCGTAAGTTTTTTAAGCATTTATAAGAAACTCTGTTTACTAAGTTGTGTGGCTCGTTGTTACGGTTTGACCAAAGATTTTTACAAGAAAAATGAAATATGAAAAGAGAAACAGAATGAAATATGACATGAGATATGAGAAAATCTGTCATTTCAGGTAATGTAGAGAGGAGGCATGAACAAATTTCACGTTATATATTCAAGGAGAAACAATATATTATAAAAAATTGAGACTAGTATTTATAATATTTTATAATATTGAGACAATGAACCAATAGTTAGGATCATCTTGAAAGTTTAACTGCTGCAGTAAAATTAAAACCCATAAAGGGGATGTCTTGGAAAGATTTAAAACCTTGCGGCCAACTAAGTCGAATGTCACAACCACCCTACTTCGTTTTGCCTTTTCTGCCTCTTCAATCTCCTCCCGTTTCTTCCTCAGTTTTTCTGGAAATGGAATAAACAAGGGGAGGAAAATTACAAGTTATAACCATCTTGTATGAGCACACAAAATACAATTATACGAGCAAAGCTTGATTTACCTCCATTGACAGCCAACTGTTTCCCTCAATCTCATAATAATCACTCTGGTCATCAATAACTGTTGTACGCGCTGCAGGATTTCGGTCGTAATCCACAAGTCTCTTTGCATAAGCTTCAGCTGCTGCTTCAGCAGCTGTTAAGGCAGGCAGGCTTTCATCCAAACCAGCATAGCTGCTCCCTTCCTTCAGCACAAGGGCGTTGCAGAAATTGCAAGGGCCCTCACCCTCCTGCTCACATACTATCTTGCCACAAGATAAGCAATTGCTTACCAATCTGTGTTGACGGGCTTGGCAAGAGCACGGCTTTCCCCGTTGGAAAACAATTGATCCTTTTGCAGCCTCTGCAAGTGAAACAACCTTCCCAGCTTTCTTCTTTTTGTTAGTAGTACTAATTTGATTCCCTTTATGCACACTTCTTGACTCACTTGTCTTGGCCGAAACCTGATTATTCTGGTTCGTGGATGCTGCATTCCTTTTTGGTTCTGTCTGATATAGGGAAGCTGTAACGGCTTTTGGGGTTCTCAATGGTTTTTCTGTTCCACAAACAGAACATTTGTCCGAGGGTGGCTTGACATATGCATGCAATTGTGAAGTTGGAACGTCCTGGCTAGTGTTGTAGGGATCTGAGTAACCTCTGACCTCTTCTCCGTAAATAACAAAAGAATAGAGATGCTCTGAAGTTATGATATATGTCGCAAGAAAATAGGAAAATATAAATGATAACATACATCTACCGTTGTTGTTGCAGAAAAGGAAATGGAAACAGAAAGGCAGAATGCAAGATTCACATGAGAAAGTATGTTAAGGCCAATATGCTCCGTATGTTTTAGTACATCAATTGTCAACAAAAAAGGATCAGTTCTTCTCCATGTCCAAATTTATCTCCAGGGAAAAAATTACCAGGTGATAAACTAATTACAATTTCACAGAAATAAGAAAAGGATAAAAAAAATCGCTTGTTGTTGTAACACACCGAGGCTCAAAGTAAATTCAATAATTTTCTTAACTTGAAATGAATTCCAAATGAAACAGAATATCTTCAAATATAATAACAAAAAAAGGGGGGCAAACATTCAGGATTCATCAGCCACAAAAATCTCATTCGAGTTCATTGCCATCACCAGCCAAAACATCATGTGTTCCTACTCATATCTCATGCCAATCAATAGTGCGGTTGACAACACAATTAAGACTAAAAGTTGTAACAGTTTCAACTATATAGTTAGAACGGGGTAGCCAAACGTACCCAAAAAATGACACATCATAATAGCAGAAACAAAAACCACAAATGGATATTCTATTCGACCAAGCACCCATCCATCTCAGTTCTTTGAGTAAATATCTCAAATAAATCCATAAAACCAACTGGTTCTGATTGTAATATTATCTTGGAAGCAAAGGTCTCAAAAATCAATTAAAGAAGCTAAAAAAATTACATAACCATCAATAGGAAATCTAATTATGAAGCACAAAACCTAAAATGGATTAATTAACACAAAATCAACCTTGTAAAGTTTAATTCTTAACTACACAAGAAAAAAATTAAAAGAAAATAGAAATCGGACAGCAATTATTACACTGGTCTTTCTGATTCCAACTTTTCTGCTTCATTCCAAATCAAGATGGGAAATTTTTAAAAATAACTTTTTTAAAAATTTTTTTTTAGTCAATGACTGTTTTTTTGTCAGTTTTTGACATCAAAAAAGACTTTTTTGGACATGAAAACGGCTCCAGTTTTTTTCTTTTCATCTTGTTGAGGTTCCTTACCTTACTACAGTTATTTTTTTTATCTTTTTGAAAAAAAACTAAGACAGTTTACCTGCTTAAAAAAATATATTTTTTGATAAAAAAAAATATCATTCACTTAATTTCAAATTTTTTTTTTGGCTTTTTTTTCAAATTCCGCCGCCGTAATTTCTATAGAGAGAGTTTTTACGTCGAAATACTCTTTGGCGTCGAGAGGTTGAGCGAGCTCGCAAAAGGAGACTAAGCCGGAAATCATGTTGGTGTCAAGAGCCAAACCGGTCTCCACCTTTTGGCACAGATCCCCCAACGCTTTCTCCAACCATTCTCCTGAAGATTCCTTCTTCTTCTCTTTTTTCTCTTTTTTGAGGTCTGTTTTTTGGCCTCCCTTGGCAGCGAAGGAGGGAGAGGGACTAGTTACAACCTACTTCGCGCCTCCACAAAATCACATGAAGCCGCACTCACAATATCGCCCCATCATGACAGTTGTCGGTCCACGTGCTTTTTTTTTTTTTTTTGAGTGGGTGGGGCTTGCTAGGTTGTAAATTTTTTTTTTCTAGAAAAACATCAAAATTTTTTGAATGTGTTTGGTAACGTAATTAAAACTAAAAATGAAAACGATTTTACTGTAATATGTGAGAGTTTTATCTTGTAGCCTATTTTGGTTTTACATTATTAAATATGAGAGTTTTACACTGTAACAGTTTTAATTATGTAGTTAGAAGAATTGTCAAATGCACCCTTTGTTTAAAGACTAAAACTAATTATCAAGGATCGATGACACCACATCAAGGGTGCCTCCTTAAAGAAAGTTCTTTAGACAACAAAGAAAGCCTAGCCACTTACTAATGAACAAAACAAACATACACACATGAGTTAACCAACTCCATTACTTCAGAGAAACACTTCGACAAGGACTAATAAAGAAGGTCAGTCTTCTCCTTTAAGGCCTCAAATAGCAAGCTTAGTATCATTGTGTAGGTGCACAACATTCCACCCTCATTCCAAGGTCAAAACCAGAACTAGTTGGACTCCATTCTACTTCAAGGACTTAGTAAGCCTCCACACAACTAGCACTACTATAAATTTTATGATGCACGCCTGTTCTTTAACGATGTTTTATTGAAAAAAGTCATGTTAAATGGGAAAAAATATGGCATTACACGGGAAACACAAAAACCAGTTTCCATGATGGTTTTCTTATTTAGCTTACATGACAGTTTTAAGGGAAAACAGAACTGTCATGTAACATGTGGGTATTTTAGATTATCTTCCACGGCAGTTTTTAACAAAAATCATCGTAAAAGGTGTAGTTATTAACCCCTTCTAGCTCTACAACCAGATGGAGAACGCGAACATAACCCTCTAAAACATGATCGAAATATCAAAAAACTCCTCTTGCATTGCCCCTCTTCGTTAACGCCTCTCTTCGTCTCCATCCCTCTCCAAAACACGACCCTCTTGTAAGTGTTTAATTACATATTTAAAGTTTTTAATATTATTATTGATTAGGTTTTTGGTTTGTGAATTTTTGATCAATTTGTATGATTGATTTATGTACAATTTCTATTGAAATAATTTATATTGAAATTTCATGAGTATGCGGTTTGTGAATTCATGAGTATGAGAATTTATATTGTAATTTATGCGTATAATTAATTTGTGGATTAATTAGTATGATTAGTTTGTGGATTTAGGGATATGATTATTTATTTGAATATGATAGGTATGATTAATTTGTGGGTTTTTAGTATGATTAATGTATGGGTGTGATTAATTTGTGAAAATTATTATAGATTTATGGTATGCATGATTTATATGAGTTGATTAATTAATATAAAATTAATGAAATTGTTTGTAATTGAATTTCATATTTTGATCTAGGATTTGCGAAATTGACAGGAAATGGACGTGGAAACATAGATTAACTAAACAATTTGTGGATAGTGTGGAAGAATTTTTGTTATTTGCTAAAATTCATGCCAAAGGTGATAAAATTTGGTGTCCTTATGTTCAATGTGGAAATCATAGATCTTCTTCAATTGAAATTGTTAGAGGATATTTATTTCGACATGGGATTGTTTGTAGTTACCAAACATGACATTTTCATATTGAGTCTTTTTTCAATCCAACTTTGAATAGTGAAGGAAAGGAACCTGTTGTAAAGGAGGATAATATAGGTTATCATGACAATGTGGTTGACATGGAAAATGATTTGGAAAACACTTTTTACATTGTCCAAAGTTATTTGAGACAATGATTAATGATGTCGAGACACCCGTATATAAGAGGTGTATAAATTTCACAAAATTGTCCACTTTAGTTGGATTATAGAATTTGAAGCCGTTGGGTGCATGATCAAATTCTAGTTTTACAAATCTTTTAGAATTTCTAGGAAAGCTTCTACTATAGAGTAATAAATTACTAACTAGTATGTTTGAGGCTAAGAAGACTTTGAGCACTTTAAGAATGAAGTATGAGAAAATACATACTTATGAAAATGATTGTGTCCTTATAGGAAGGAGTATAAGGACTTGAATAATTACCCAGTTTGTAAAGAGTCAATGTAGAAGAAAAGGACTTGAATAATTACCCAGTTTGTAAAGAGTCAATGTAGAAGAAAAGAAAGGAGCCATCTAACAGTAAAAAAAGAGTGTCGGCAAAAGTGTTATAATACTTTCCACTGGTACTATGTTTGCAACGTTTATTAAAAAATGTAGAGCATGCCAAGAATTTGACATAGCATTATGACAAACAGGTTGACAATGATATGCTTAACATTCGATGGATTCACCGTAATGGAAGACTTATGAATCCAATTATCTTGAGTTTAGTGTGGAACCAAGAAATTTACATTTCGGTTTGTCGACATATATAATGAATCCACGTGATAGCATGAGTAGTAGGCATAGCACTTGATCGGTAATACTTGTAAACTATAATGTCTCCCTAAAAATGTGCATGAAGTGAAAGTTCTGGACGTTGACTCTATTGATTTTGGGTCCTCACCAATCGAGGAATGACATTGATTTGTACTTAGTACTGATAAATAATGACCTAAAGAGCTTGTTGGAAAATAAAATTGAAGTTAAAGATGCTTCATGAGAGGAGACGTTCACACTCTATGCAATGTTGATATGGATAATTAATGAATTCCTCGCTTATGGAAATTTATCGAGTTATTTGGTAAAGATTTTTATTGGTTGTCCTATTTGTATAAACGAAACATCTCACAAACAGTTGAAGAATGGTAACACAACCATTTTTCCTAGCCATAGAAAATATTTCCCAAGAGATCATTGTTACTATAAACAAAGGAAATTTTTTTTATGGTAACACCGAAGAAAGAGACCCTCCTTGGCCTTTTGACGGGTGAACAAGTATTTGAAATAGTACAAGATGTGGAAGTAGCACTTAGGAAGAGAAAGCGAAGTAAAGACAAGACACCAATAGATGAGCCTTAGAAAAAGAGATCAATCTTTAGCAAACTTTCGTATTTGAAAATACTTTTTGTTCATCATTGTTTGGATGTTATGCATGTTGAGAAACACATTTACGAATCAATAATCAGCATGTTGCTTGATATTCCAGGTAAGACTAAAGATGGTAAAAAAGTATGGTTAGATCTCATAGAGAAAGAGATTAGCCTTAATCTGTTTCCCAAAAAAAAGAGGGAATCGCACTTACCTACCTCCGAGAAGCACATGTTATCAAGAGGGGAAAAGAAAAAGCTTTGTGAATGGCTTGCTCCATTGAAAATGTCAGACGACTATTCTTCAAATTTTGTACATTCACAACATTAATTATTTCTAAGGTCTTACTGTTATTAAGACCTTTAAATATGCATGTTAATAAATGCTAAACTTATACTTTCTTAAGCTCTCAATTGAGTAATGAGAGAAAAATCCTTAATTGATCGTAGTCATTAAGTTTTGAATTTTTCGGGTCATTACAATATGCTCCAAAATAGTTGATCCACGCATGCTAGATTCACTACAATCAGAATTGATGCAAACCTTACGCAACCTTGAGAAGTATTTTCCACTATTATTTTTGACATCATAATTCATCTAACTATTCATTTAGTTCATGAAGTTAATTTATGTGGACTGGTATATTTGAGATAGATATTCCTTTTTGAAAAATATATGAAGGTTTTGAAGAGTTATGTGAAGAACCGAAATAGGTCAAAAGGATGTATTGTATAAAGTTACATAGCAAAAGAATCGGTTAAATTCCAATGTGGAAGCAATAGGGGTACTAAAGAAAATAAACATTGAGCATAAATGACTATCTACTAGTAATCCTTCATCAATAAATCGAGAGAAATAAGAGCAAGCTTATCTTTATGTTTTGCACAATGCTAGAAGAGTAACGCCTTTCATTGAGGTTCGCATAAAGTAATTAAAAGAGGCAAACCCAAAAAAGGCAAGAAATGAGAAGTGGTTGCAAGATGAACATAACCGAACCTTGTAGGAGTGGATTAGAGTACACATCTATGCTGAGCTCTACATCATAAGATGGAAGTGTCTCACAAGACCTATGGCCCATTTGACATTACTTCTAAAGGCTACTTTTAACTTCTGTAACCACCTACAACAGTTTAAGGCGTTTAGTAAACCCTGTTTTTAAAAAGTTGCTTTTAAAAACTGTTACCCAACAGCAAAAGTTGAGAAGCAACCCAGGAGTTGTTTTTTTACAATAGCTTCTACTTTTACAATTTTAAATTACTAGACTAAAATAAAAATGAAAAAAGAAACATAAACTAATAATAAATAAATAAACAAGAAGGCTAAAAAACAAAAACAAAAAAAGAGAATGTTAAAAAAATGAAGTGAAAAGATTGGATGTACATCAAAGTTACATGAAGAAGCATATTTACGCTTTTATATATTGCATTATATCATGTGAGATTTCTAAAATTATTACTTACAGTTTCAATTTTATTGATTTTGAGAACTTTAAATATATATATATATATATATATATATAAAATTTACAATTCCATTAGTTTTATCCATTTTGTTTCTTTTACTATACTTTTTCATATAAGATATTTCATAACTAAGAATTAAAGATGCCAAAGGGGGACGGGGACAAGTTATGTTTTTCCTGCCTTCATATCCTACACTCTTTTTGACCCCATACCAGCCTCCATATCTAAATTAAGTCAGGATCGAAGTTGAAGAATCTCTAGACGGATAGCTATTCTCACACCCTAACAATTTACCTATTAACAGTTAAAAAAATACAACATTGTAAAAACTCAACGTAAATTTCACCATATTACTTGCAAGATTTGGTAACATAATCATTAATGTATCATAAAAATAAGTTGAAAACAAAATTCAAATTCTAACAATGAAAAATCTACTTTCATAAAACAAACCAAATAATAAAGTACTAAAAACATCACTTTTTTTCCATCGCCTACTTTGAAGCCTTCAATAGTTAGATTAGAAATTATTATTTATAATTTTAAAAATATTAGAAACAAACATAGTTTTCTTCTTTTAGGAGTTTCCCTGGATTTTTATACATCTATATCAAATGTTAAATTTACTTTATCATATCAATACATAAATACTAAAGTACATCTAATTGGGACGGGATCGGGGCGGGGAGCTTCCACTGCCCACATCCCACTTAAGACTCAAAGCATGTAAGTAAGAATGCCATCGTTACCAAGAATGTAAGTAAATCAAATTCTAACACAACAAGAATTCTACTAAAGAATAAAAACCATGAATTGAACGATAATAAAATGGTAAAATGAAAAACAAAATCAAATCAAGAACAAATATCTAAAGATTGATTTCCTATTTGCATATCTTTCTAAACTCTCAAAAATGGAAATAAAAAAAAAATTATTGAAATAAAAATCGAAGGGCATATATTTTTTTTTCGTTAGTTTTAATTCAAATTAATTTTATTAAATTGTTTTCTCTAATAAAATTTAAATTGCTATAATGTTCTACGTTCAAATTTTTTGTTCGAACTATATTCCTAAATAGCTCTTAGTATATAGCAATAATCATAAGATTTAATGTTTGCTTTTTAATTTTCAATTGAATAATTATGGGGAAGATCATTAAGAGATGATTAAAAGGAAATAAGCCTCATTAGCAAAAAAAAAAAAAAAAAGCTACAAGACACATTTAAGAAATGAATGGTAAATAGAAACAGAAAGAAGAATAAGCTGAAAGACGCATTTAAGAAATAATTAGTTGATCCTCAAATATAAATAAATAATTAATTAGTCAATAGAAAAAGAAAAAGAATAAAAACTAGAAATTATTATGGAAAAACTGTCTTGCATATTACAATTTAACACGAGTATATTTAATTATTATTTATTATTTAAAATTCTTTTTTTTTTTGAACGATTTATTATTTAAAAGTCAATTGTTCATGTTAGTTAGGGGTGTGTGTGTATATATATATATTTGCATTATAATTTTCTTTAGCAAATTAATATATATTGATACAAAAAGAAAGGTTTATTATTTAAAATTCAATTGTTCATTTTAGTTAAGTATATATGTTAAAAATTTGGCATGACGAGAAATACGTAATGGAATACGTTTCCTTAAAGCCTTATTGCCTGCTCTCAATTGAGATTGCTTACAAGAATTATTTTGCAAATAGCTTCCAAGATATGACAAGTTTATGAATGTATTTCTGCACTAAGCAATGATGAAGAAACATTGAAAATGTTTGAACATTTTTCTAAGAGAAAGAAAGAACATGAAAACAGAGTAATTTTTTTAATCACATTTTTTAATTTTTGTAGTTAAAAAATAACTGTTGATTACACTATTTACAAAGAAGTGCCATCTGTTCAAAAAAATTATAACCTTTCTGATTAGTCAAAATTCAAATCTCACATTATTTGTAAAAGGTAATAACCTTTCAAAATGAATTCAAATTATTTTAAATTAATTAATTAAATTTGAAAATAAAATAAAATAAAATCCAAATTTAATAAAATAAAATAAAAATATTTTTTACAAGTGCCATGTGTCAAGCACCTGTGCCTAATAAGCGCCTCACTGCCCATGCCACGCATGCATGGGAGCTTTAAATGAGGTTTAGGTGTACAAGTTATAAAACCTTTTAAAAAGATAGAGTTTCATAAAGTCCTATAAGCCTTTTATAAGTTTCTGTGTAAGACTATTCGTTGTTTCAATACTTTACATTTAAACTTGAACAATTTCAACAAATTAAATAAATAAATATATATGTATATATATTTGCATTATAACTTTCTCCAGCAAATTAATATATATTGAAACAATGCTAGCTACTCAAACGAAGATCTTCCCGTTAATCTACCCATATTGTTGGCTAATGGATATATATTTTTAGAAATAAAAAAAATGGGATTTGGATAAATGACTTTATGAAAAAAATATTTTTTTGGCCAATGACCTCCTTTTTTTTTTTGCATTAAAAAATCAAGTTTTTTGTGCAGTAAAATTGGATTTTTTATTCTGTTAGAATTTTTTTTTTTTGCTCTAGATTATTTTCTTCATCATGTTAAGTTTTTTATAAAAAGACTGAAGTAGTTTCCCTGCTAAAAAAAAACTTAATTTTTGTGTAAAAAAAAAAAAGTAACCATTTACTCCATTAAAATTTTTTGGTGGCTTTTTTTCAAATTTTCCCAAAAAAGTTTGATCAATTTGTTTGAGAATTACATTTTGACCTCTGACTTTTGAAATTATGTTTGACCCTCAAAATTTTTGAAATTTGCAAAAAGTCCCTTTCCTGATGTACGATACGAACTTCATCCCCTGGCCGACTTCTCTCTCTCTCTCTCTCTCTCTCCCCGGGGGGGGGGGGGGGGGGGGG
>CAMOHE010054264.1:0-22762 GCA_946598075.1 Artocarpus hirsutus | reverse complement strand
AGTTAAGTATATATGTTAAAAATTTGGCATGACGAGAAATACGTAATGGAATACGTTTCCTTAAAGCCTTATTGCCTGCTCTCAATTGAGATTGCTTACAAGAATTATTTTGCAAATAGCTTCCAAGATATGACAAGTTTATGAATGTATTTCTTAGGGCCGGTAATTTGGACACGGCACGATGACACGATACGAAAACGACACGAGATAAACGGGTTTGGACCGCACGTTTATTAATTGTGTCATAAATGGGTTGGCACGAATAACACGAAAATAAACGGGTTGGATTCGTGCTAACACGCTAAACACGCCTTAACACGTTTAATTAAACGGGCCGTAAACGTGTTGACACGACACGACACGACCCGCCCGTTTATAACACATTTAAACTTAAAAATAAAAATATTTGAAATATTTATATTAGGTTAGTATTAATTAGATATTGTGTTTTTGTTACTTTTCTTTATTGGCTTTTTGTTAATTTTTTTTTTAAAGTTTTTTAATTTTTTTTAATTTTTTTTTAATTTTTAGTTAATTGGGTCATAAACGTGTCATATGCGTGTTGTTATCATGTCAACCCGTCACGGCACGTTTAATAATCGTGTTAATCGTGTCGTGTTGTGTTACGCCTGCCATAGGCGTGTCGTGTTCGTATTGGCATTTCTGGCACGTTTATTAATCGTGTCGTGTTCGTGTTCGGGCTAAACGTGCCGTGCTGTAAACGTGCCGACACGAACACGGTACGAACACGATTATTGCCACCCCTAGTATTTCTGCACTAAGCAATGATGAAGAAACATTGAAAATGTTTGAACATTTTTCTAAGAGAAAGAAAGAACATGAAAACAAAGTAATTTTTTTAATCACGTTTTTTAATTTTTATAGTTAAAAAATAACTGTTGATTACACTATTTACAAAGAAGTGCCATCTGTTCAAAAAAATTGTAACCTTTCTTATTAGTCAAAATTGGAATCTCACATTATTTGTGAAAGGTAATAACCTTTCAAAATGAATTCAAATTATTTTAAATTAATTAATTAAATCTAAAAATAAAATAAAATAAAATCCAAATTTAATAAAATAAAATAAAAATATTTTTTACAAGTGCCATGTGTCAAGCACCTGTGCCTAATAAGCGCCTCAATGCCCATGCCACGCATGCATGGGAGCTTTAAATGAGGCTTAGGTGTACAAGTTATAAAACCTTTTAAAAAGATGGAGTCTCATAAAGTCTTATAAGCCTTTTATAAGTTTCTGTGTAAGACTATACGTTGTCTCAATACTTTACATTTAAACTTGAACAATTTCAACAAATTAAATAAATAAATATATATGTATATATATTTGCATTATAACTTTCTCTAGCAAATTAATATATATTGAAACAATGCTAGCTACTTAAACGAAGATCTACCCTTTAATCTACCCATATTGTTGGCTAATTGATATATATTTTTAGAAATAAAAAAAAGGGGATTTAGATAAATGACTTTATGAAAAAATATTTTTTGGCTAATGACCTCTTTTTTTTTAATCAAAAAATCAAGTTTTTTGTGTAATAAAATTGGATTTTTTATCCTGTTAGAATTTCTTTTTTTGCTCTAGATTATTTTCTTCATCATATTGAGGTATTTTTCAAAAAAACTGAAGTAGTTTTCCTACTAAAAAAAACTTGATTTTTGTGTAAAAAAAAAAAAAAGACCATTTACTCGATTAAAATTTTTTGATGGCTTTTTTTCAAATTTTCCCAAAAAAGTTTGATCAATTTGTTTGAGAATTACATTTTGACCTCTGACTTTTGAAATTATGTTTGACCCTCAAAATTTTTGAAATTTGCAAAAAGTCCCTTTCCTGATGTACGATACGAACTTCATCCCCTGGCCGACCTCTGTCTCTCTGTCTCTCCCCCCCCCCCCCTGAAGCTTTCTTTCCTTGGCTTCACCACCGAGATTTCAACGGAGTAGACGGTCAATTTCTGCGCGAAACTTTTTGAAGCAAGCAGAAATTTTCGAGCTTTTCTTGAAATTTTGAGGTAGGGTTTTCTTTATTGAATGATCTTAATCCGAACAAGATTTTTTTTTTTTGGTTCCAAACCATTCCAATTCGTGGATTCCATTGTAAATACAACAGAGGAATTTTGTTCTAATGAGACGTGCTTTACTTCCTAAACATGTTGTTGATGTGATAAAGTACCAAAAGGATCCACTTAAAGCCCTTGAAATGTTCAACTCTGTGAAAAATGAAGATGGGTTTAAGCATAATTTACTCACTTACAAATCCATGGTCGAAAAGCTCGGCTTTCATTGCGAGTTCGAAGCCATGGAGAATTTGCTCTCTGAGATAAGGGTGAATGTGGATAATAGTTTGCTGGAAGGAGTGTACATTGGGGCCATAAGAAGCTATGGAAGGATAGGTAAGGTTCAAGAAGCGGTGGATATTTTTGAGAGGATGGATTTTTACGATTGTGAGCCTTCGGTGCATTCGTACAATTCAATCATGAATTTGTTGGTTGAATATGGATATTTTGATCAAGCCCATAAAGTGTATATGAGGATGAGGAGTAAAGAGATTGAACCGGATGTTTATACTTATGCTGTTAGGATCAAGTCTTTTTGTAGGACTGGTAGGCCTCATGCTGCTTTGAGGCTTCTGAATAACATGCCTTCCCAAGGGTGTGAGTTCAACGCGGTCGTATATTGTATGGTCGTTGGTGGGTTTTATGAACAGAATGATCGTGTCGAGGCATGTGAATTGTTTGAGGAGATGCTCGGGGGAGGTATTTGTCCCGATATTACTACATTCAATAAGCTTGTGCATACGCTTGCTAAGAAGGGGGATGTTAGAGAAATTGAAAGGCTTTTAGACAAGGTTTTGAAGAGGGGAGTGTCTCCGAATTTGTTTACGTTCAATATCTTCATTCAGGGACTTTGTAGAAAAGGCTCGATTGATGAGGCCATCAGGTTGTTTAGTCAAATTAAGCGGGAAGGTCTAACTCCTGACATTGTCACCTATAACACGTTGATCTATGGTTTGTGTAAGAATTCAAAGGTTGACGAAGCGGTGTGCTACCTACGTAGAATGGTGAATGAGGGTTTTGAACCTGATGAATTTACCTACAACAGTATCATCGATGGATATTGCAAATTGGGTAAGATTCAAAAGGCAGATAATATATTGAAAGATGCAACTTATAAGGGTTTTGTGCCTGATGAGTTCACATATTGCTCATTAATTAATGGGTTATGGCAGGATGGTGATGTAGATCGTGCCGTGACTTTATTTGATGAGGCCTTGGGGAAGGGATTAAAGCCAAGTATTGTTCTTTATAATACAATGGTCAAAGGGTTGAGTCAGCATGGTCTTATCTTGCAAGCCTTGCAGCTGATTATTGAGATGTCAGAAAATGGCTGTATTCCTGACATATGGACATATAATTTGGTTATAAACGGGTTGTGCAAGATAGGGTGTGTATCAGACGCCGGTAAACTCATGAATGATGCTATTGCCAGAGGCTGTCTTCCTGACATATTTACTTTTAACACATTGATTGATGGTTACTGCAAAAAATTAAACTTGAATAATGCCGTTGAGGTACTAAATAGCATGTGCGATCATGGGGTTACACCTGATGTGATCACGTTTAACACCGTATTGGACGGTCTTTGCAAGGCCAAAAGGTACGACGATGTGATGGATACTTATAGAGAAATGATGGGAAAAGGCTGTGCTCCTAACATCATTACATATAATGTACTGGTAGAAAGCCTATGCAAGGCTCGGAAAGTAAATGAAGCTATAGACTTGCTTGAGGGAATACAACAGAAGGGCCTGACTCTAGATATTGTTTGCTTTGGTACGTTGATCAAAGGGTTATGCGATAATGGGGACCTAAAAGGAGCATACAAGTTATTCAGAAGAGCCGAACAAGAGTTTAAGGTTTCTCATACAACTTCAACATTCAACATCATGATTAATGCTTTCGCTGAAAAGATGAACATGAGCATGGCACAAAAGCTATTTCATGAAATGGATGACAAAGGCAATTTTCCAGACAGTTACACTTACCGAGTCATGATCGATGGTTTCTGCAGAGTTGGGAGTACCGACTCTGGGTATGGTTTGCTTCTTGAAAAGATTGACAAAGGGTTCATTCCATCACTTACGACATTTGGAAGGGTGCTAAATTGTCTTTGTTTGAATCATAGAATTCGTGAGGCTGTCGACATCATCCACCTTATGGTGTGCAAAGGAATTGTTCCTGAGGTGGTCGATACGATCTTTGAGGCTGATAAAAAGGAGATAGCAGCACCCAAGATTGTTGTGGAAGATCTGCTAAAGAAGAATCATATAACTTATTATGCTTATGAACTTCTATACGATGGAATTAGAGATAAGAAGTTGCTTAAGAAAAGGCTTCCAGCCGGGTCTTCTCGTATTCTGCGGTGATGGTTTTAGTTTTGATTATTCAATAACCCCCACCTCCCCCACCACCGAAAAAAAAAAAAAAAGAGGAAAAAGATTACACATCTTGTGGGTGCAGTAATCTCAAAGATGCTAGAAAATTACAGCGCAAAGCTGTTAGCTAGAAGACCTTTGGGCCACGGCCCATGTTGGAACGCTAGTTGCTGAAAGCCTTGAGGTACTTATTGTAGTCTCTCTTCTTTGATAATGTCCTTCTGTTACATTTTCTTAATTTGATATTTATAATTTTTAACATTCAGGTGAAAGGGTGAGATAAAGACTGGAATTAGATTGCCAAGGGCAGCAATTGGCTCTTTGAGATATGGTCATTTTTTATTTGAAACCATATCTTCGGAAGATACCTATCGCCCATAGCTCTCACTCCAATGTATGAATACATCATTTACATCGATTTTAGATTGGTCAACCTCTGCCATTGAGAGAAAGAAAAGACCAAGAATCAGGCGTGTCTTCAAGCAAGGCTACTGGAATCAGAGATTGAGTTGAAGGCTCACTCCTCCAAACAAGTGGTCAGGCCTGAAGGCCAATCCCTGAGAACCTGACAACTCTGATAGCATGGATCCATCTCATAGGCTTCGTTGGTGGCTTTCCCCTTTCTCTAATTTCTTAAAATTGAAATGTTATGCAGACTGCCAATTGTGCCCCTTTGCTACGGATTTGTGGACGTACCAGAAATATGTTAGCAAAGGCAGCACTTGTATTTGCAGAGACTTGTTTTTTGAAGACAAGGCTGCAATTAGTTTGGCGTTTTCCGCCCTCTAGGTTATAAGTTGAATCAAAAGGAAACATTAAGTCGTCATTTGGGGAACGGGCTGGAAGCAAGAAGAGACGGAAGGGTAACTTATGACAGACGATGCAGAATCGCGGATGTTTTATCTGAAACTTGGGCATTACCTATTTTCAATTATTAAGCATTGTTGTTATTTTCAACCGTGGAGTGATTCGAATACAGCACTTCAAAAACTGGAGGTGTATGTAAAAATATGAAAAGCTAAGCTTGTGACGCTGCAGATTGTATTAATAGTACTTAATGAATATGCAATATGGTTGTACAACAATGTTATGGTACTCTTCTTTTTTTGTACTCCTTGAATGTTTGTGCTGCTATTTTTAAGTTGTAAATTCTATCATGAAATCAAACACTTTACTTGGAACGGAAGGGTGAAAGGGAGCTTGCAAATTCTTTTGTTGCATGACCATCCAGTGAAATGATTTTTTTTAGAAAAACGGTTTAACATCAAGTTAATGATATTACTTCTTTCCTCTGAAGACACCGGTTCGAAAAAGGGAAAAAAAAAAAGTTTGGATAAATGTCAATTCTACTAAAAAATGAAAAGAAAAAAGGGTTTGAAAAAGAAGGTTAGGATCAAAAGGGATTGACGATTGAAGAGATGCTTTATTTGCATTGAGGCTTGCAAGATATTAATAATGGTCTTATAGTTAAAATAAAAAAACTGCTCAACAAGTCAAGATGGCCGAGCTGGTCTATGGCCGAGCTGGTCTAAGGCGCCAGTTTCAGGTACTGGTCCGAAAGGGCATGGGTTCGAATCCCATTCTTGACATGCATTACTCCGTTTCTTCCATTTTATACCTTAGGAAGCTAACGATGTATATTTTGTTTAACAACATATTAATTAATAACCTTTCTTAAAACACAATCATTATTTTACCATATAATTTTTCTCTCGACTCCTTCCTCAAATCCCTCAGTGATGAACAAAGAAGTGTCCACTAAAGAAGATCTTCTCGTCGTCGAACATTGTGGTCAACATTCGCGAGACCTTGCTCCATCAACGAATTCATCCGGCATGCACTGAGAGTCCTCAACATGTTCCTCTTCACCATCGCCTGCAAAAAAGCTCCGATCTTCGACTTTGTCTTCTCCGTCGATTGCCAAGGATATCAATGGAGACAGGAGAGAGAAAGAGAAGGAGTCCTTGATCTTCAACTTCATCTTCTCTGCGGCGGCAATCGTCAACTTTGTCTTCTTGAAATGGTAAACCTTGCTCCCTCACGAGTTCATTACCATGCTCGGCGGCAAGGGCCTCGACTCAGCGTTCTCTAAAGAAGATATTCTCGTCGACGAACATTGAGGCCAAAATTGGTGAGATTTTGCTCCATCAACGAATTCATCCGGCATGCACTGAGAGACCACAACATGTTCCTCAGATCTGGCCCTGGAGCAGAGAAGGAAAGAAAGAGATAGAGAAAGTTGGGGAGAAAACTGGAAAGGAAAAAGGGAAAAATTAACTAAAAAAAGAGTTCTGAAAGTACAAAGAGTACTTTAGACAATCATCTATGAGTAAATACAATGTTTAAATTAAAAATGTTATTTACTAACATTTTAAAAATTTTGGTCTATTCATTTTTATTCCTATTAGATTTACCCCTCTTTCTACCAATAAAACTAAAAAAATAAAAATAAAATTGTTGTTGAATTTTTTACATAAATAAGATACAAAATATATTTAAAAATATTTTTATACTGGCTTATGTTGGATGAAATTTTTTACAGCAGCAAAAATGTATTTATGACGTAGTAATTTTGTCAAGTGGCTCGCCGAATGCAGACTTGAACATCCGGACACGCGGACACCCAAACACTCGAACATCCGGAAAACTGAACATACAGGTGTAGCCTTTGGAAGGTCAAACGTTATAGGAATCTCAAGGGTCATTACATCAAGCAATGAAATGGTAGATGATTAAAGACAATGAGTTATCAGTTGTAATACTCAAGAGATGAAGAATTTTATCATGTAATAAAAAGAGAGATAACTTTGAGATTGATGGAAGAATTAAACTCCTTCATTCCAATATAATATAAATTCTCTTGATTTAAGAGAAAATAGGAGACTATTTTTAATTCAATAGCCTTGAGATTTAGAGATTGTCTTTGTTTTGTTCTTAAAGATTGTTTGTGTTTCTTAAGTGATTAATCCTTTTTCCTTGGATTATTCGTCTATTTAATCTGCATAACAAATCTAAGGACTGCAATTTAGTATTGGACAAAATTTTGCTCCAATATTTTGTCTTCAACTGATGAGCCAAGGAGCATGGCAGATTTTTTTTTTTTAAAGTATGTTCTGAATACATGTAAAAAACTGGTTGGAAAAAAGTGCTCAGAATATACAAAAAAGGTATTTAGAGCACACACAAAATCTAATGACTTGCCTTTTCGAACCGTCACTTAGCTTCCTTAAACTTGATTTCTTAACTTTAATCTTAATTGCTTAGCGAGAAAATACTAGGTAAAATTTTTTTTTCTTAAACATACTTTAAAGCATTTTCATTCTTTCTTTTTAAAATAGTGGAGAAATTTTTTTTAAACGGCGAAAAATTGCTGTAGTGGTATGCATACCCAACCTTTGCATCTGTCACCTCAACACTGAGCACTTCAACTAGTTTTACTGGTTTTCTATATAACTACCTATAGCATAAATGAACTTATAGTGAGCTTACTGTCATGTCCCAAAAGAGCTCTTGTTGAAAAGTGGGCAGCCCAGGAATTAAGTACTGCTCTTCGGTCCTCTACCTAGCCGATGTGGGACTTTTTGTACGTTACATTCTCCTCGGATCGGCTCCCTTGAGGGTCCCACTAGACCGTAGAGAGTCCACACACCAGGCAGGCAGTACCCCGCTCTGATACCACTTGTCACGTCCCAAAAGAACTCTTGTTGAGATGTGGGCATCCCAAGACTTAAGTACTGCTCTTCGGTCCTCTACCTAGCCGATGTGGGACTTTTTATACGTTACATTACGCTCAATAAGTTCAAACATAATCTCACAAATTATTAAAAATTTTCATTGTAAAACATTGCTCCTAAACTTTTCTCATAAAACCTTCTTCAAAAACCTTTTCTTGCAAACATTTTTCAAATTATTTTTCATAAATGTATCTCGTAAACATTTCATAAAAAGCAATGTAAGCAAGAACATAATACATGATACCATTTATGCTCGTTTATGAACATTCATCTATGAACTTTTTATAATCATTCTTAACTTACTTAAACTTTTTATCATCATTCTTATTCTTTCTTTGTCTTATGAACTTAAGTGTTCATATCAACATCATTAATTATGAGAACATAGTGCTTCCTTTATAGAAAACTTAAAACTATCGAACAACGAGGTTATAACTATAAGATAAATTGTAAACCTTACATCAAGGAGATTTGTATGATACTTAATTATATTTAACATATGGGTTTAAATTACCGATCTTGTAATCTTAGTGAATATTATATATGACATAACTTAATGTCAGAATCGTTAAATATAGCAATTGTAATCACAAGGCAAATTATGATTTGAACTTTAAATCATCATGCATAACAAATGTAAACATATTTTAAACATATTCACAGCATTATAAAACAATTTTTTTGTACTGTAAGTGAGGTTTTAAACATACTTAAGCAACACTCTAACGTTCTCTGTCTATCTTTTCCCTTTTATTAGTTGGCTTTGTGTTCTATTCAAATGACACCCAACGATCAGTTAACTTTTCTTATTATTAACCTATTTGATCGATAACATAACTTAAATATTAACCTTTTACTCCTTATACTTAACTTCATTTCTTATATGTTTATATTTCTTTTGCTTAACTTGAACGTCCCTTAGTTAAATGTTTTTGTCTTAGTTGATGGTTTTATTACTTGACATATTACAAAACATTTTCCGTCTAAGCTCATTTTGTTACTTCGACGAACTTAGGCTCCGTTTTAGCAGTTTTCTTAAAAATAATGATTTTACTCTTAACGAGTTTTATCGTAAGTCGTGTAATCTAAAATTCGTGACTAAAATTTTCATTTTACTTTACCATTCTATCACTTGTGGGTTACGGAAAAAATTCCCACTAAGGTCTTTTTTGTCAAAATCGAGCATTTCAAGGTGGGATCTGTTTTGGCCGATTATAAAAACTAACCATTTTGTCTTTGATAGATCTTAGAAATTTTTGAGAATCTGTTTTAAAACAAAAATAACATTCCCTTGTTACTCATAACATTACAAAAAACCAAATATCAGTTTCCTTGTTGTAAAATATCCATTTTCTCATAACTTTATAGTTTTTACCCATAATACAAAAATCTTGTCGATTACGCTTTTAACATGTTTCTTATTCTCTACTTAGTAAAAACATTATATCCTTTCAAACCTAACGTCGGTTACTCATTGCCCATAGCAGTGTAAAAGACTATCATTTCTTAGTGAAAATCAAGTTCACAAGGTTTTATGGTTTTGGCCCAAAATACAAAATCTTGACATTTTTGCCCTCAAGACCGAAGATGATCACTTTATTCTAAAAACATCCAGTTTTTTCAATGATTAAAACTTACAAAAGCTCTTTCGTTGAATTCAATTCATTTTAGAATGTTTTCCTTTTTACAAAATTTTGTGCTTAAAATCTCATAAAACTAATACTTAAAATCTGTAAGCCGTCAACAATGCTTAATAGTCTTGATGAATTCTACAATTTTTTTGTTTTATCTTTTCTCAAAATCATTCATCTTAATGGCATTTTTGAAAAGGAAGAATTGAAATCAATGTTTTTTTTTTTTTTTTTGCTTACTCGGATAAGAATTCGAGCAGAATTTCTTCCTAAAAGTTGTCTGACTTGAAGTTTCTAATAAACTATGTGTTAAGCTCATAAAACGATTTACCCCCTAAGTGCCTCAAAAATTCAATTTTTTAAACACTAGTTAAACTTTGTATTTTTCACAAAGTTTAACAAACTTTTTAATTTGTACTTAAACCCTTTATTTTGAATCCTTCAAGCTCATTATCATCAACATATCACTCAATCAAAATATGCCATAATATTTTCTTTTCATGCCATGATTCAAAATCATCTTATCAAACACTTAGTTTGCTTAAATTTAGTGTTTATGACAAAGTTTGTCACTCTCTGTCCTTTTAACCTTAAGCTCTAGTCTTTAATTATCCATCATCATCATCATCATCATCATCATCATCATCCATATAGGACATTAAACAATCATGCTTTAGTATCCTTTATACATATCTTAGTCTGTACATAACATAAATTACATATCAAACACTTAATATGCATAAACTTAATCAAAGATAGGGGTTAGAATTTACCCAAGTTTTTCCAAGCTTTTTAATCCTTCTTCTTTAGTACCTTAAGCTTTGCTAACTCTCCTTGAGAATAGCTATAGAAAATATCATCCAAAATCAAAGAAAAACACTAAAATATATAGTGTACAGATTGGATTTTTACCTTCAAAATTGTCAATTTTTTCTCCACAAGACTTGAACTTGTTTCCTTAGATGATTTGGAGGCTTAAAATCATCAAAACTTTCGAAGAGAGAACCATAAGGAGGGAGGTTTTTGGTAGAGAGGAAATGGTTTGTTTTTCTCACGTGTGCATGAAAAATGACGGACACAAGTTTTGATTTTTATCATGTAAGCCGTCAATTGCATATTTAGCTTAATTTTGAGCTTATTTGCATTTAAAAGTTTTGTCTCCACCCATGTAGAAAACTGGCCGTATGTCATAGATGGGGTGGAAGTTTTTTCACCTTCCAAGTGTTACTTGGTGGGTCCCATATTCTTTTATTTTAAAATACTCTTAGGTATTTTATAAAACCAAACTAGGGACCTAAATGCAAATAAACTTTGTTCCCCTTCTACATACCATAGTCGGTGATATCGTAGATGAGGTGGATAATTTTTCACGGATGTCTCCTAATGGCCCCACATTATCCTTTTAACAATTTAAATTTATACTGACAGTATATTTCTTATACTATCAGTACACTTTTGATATTGCTTATTTATGAGGTTCCATAACCTTTCATACCAATCTACATCCTTCAAATCGTATACTTTCTATACTGCTTAACTTTATATAATCCAATTTCTATACTAATTAACTTTATGTAGCATAATTTCTATATTACTTAACTCTATCAGTATAATCACTATACTGCATTATTCTCATATTGCATAACTTCTATATTGCTTAACTCTTGTATTGTATAATTTTCATATTTCTATACAGCATTTCCCTTAAACAGCATTTGTGTCTTACAAATTATTACAACGCATTATGTAACAATTAAACTTTTGAGCTTGTTTTTTCTTGCTTATTAATTAATTATCATTTTTGTTTAATTCATACTTAATCTTAAAAATCCTATTTTCATTTTTTTGAAAATTTTCATAAAAATTAGATTTAAACATTAATCCTTGTAACATTTTTTTATGCTCTTAAAATATTTAACATATTCTCGAACATGAATTTTAGGTGACAAAATTTGTATCGTAATTACTTAACATAATCCTTAATAATTATATTTATAATATACCAGAAATTTCTCTAGTATCGCACAAAAAAAAAAAAAAGTTCGAAATGCACAATAAAGTGTTTGGAACCCAAAAAAAGGTGTTTGTGTGCATGTGTGTAAGTGTTCAAATTTGGTAAGGAAAGAAAAAAATCTTTGTGGTTTGGGAAATAGAGCTAAAAGACTGGGGGATTGATCTTGCATGGGATTTTTTACAGTGGTTAAAATGTATTTATGAGCACCCAAACACTTGGACATCCAAACACTCAAATACCCAAACACTTGAACACCCGCACTGCCAAACATCTGGACACCCGAACATTTGAGTTCAACCTTCAAAAGGTCAAGCATCATCAAGTAATGAAATAGGAGATGATTAAAAGGAAATCAATGACCAATAATTAAATATTGTTGAATGAGTTATCAGTTTTAACACTCAAGAGATGAAGAGTTTTTATCATGTATTAAAGAGAGAAATAACTCAGAGATAAATAGGATGATT
The DNA here is from genome assembly GCA_946598075.1 of Artocarpus hirsutus. Classification (NCBI taxonomy): domain Eukaryota; kingdom Viridiplantae; phylum Streptophyta; class Magnoliopsida; order Rosales; family Moraceae; genus Artocarpus; species Artocarpus hirsutus. Next base: position 10,460 of record CAMOHE010054264.1, on the reverse strand, counting down.
AAACTCCTTAATTTCAATGTAATATAAATTCTCTCGATTTGAGAGAAAACATGATACTTTAATAGTTTTGAGATTTTGAGATTACCTTTATTTTGTTCCTAAATGTTACTTGTATTTCTTGAGTGATTAATCCTTTTTTCATAGATTAGTCATTTGTTTAATCCAGATAACTAGTTTAAGGACTACAATTTAGTGTTGGATGAAATTTTGCTCCAACAATGTACATTGGATGATCAGTTGATTCGTTATGCAAATAAAAATAAGGTTAATTACAAAAAAAATATACCTCCTAGTTTTATTTATTTTATGATTTATCTTTCTATTCTTAAAAATTACAAAGATAATTTTAAGAGTTGAAAAAAAATGTTCCAATTTTATCTCTCTGCTATATGAACCAGAAAAAAGAACAAAATAAATTTAAATTTGTATTCAAACTTGTTATGTCCAAATAAGACATGAGAAAAATTGAAACATTTTTTTACAAATCTTAAAATTGGTAATCATTACCAAACAACCCAAATCTTATATTTGGAAGACATTTTTATAACACCTAATAAAGAAGAGCCTTCTTCTCCATTTTTGCTGCATGAATCAAGCCTTGAAATAGGGAGCTCAAGCTGGAGTTGTTGAAGACTACGGGTGAGAATCTGTTGGGTTTGCTTTTCACATGTTTTGGTTGGGTTTTCTATATGGGATTTCAATTTTGGGGTTTGTCTTAGGGATTTTTCAGAACTTTAAGCATTTACATAAATGAGGAAAAATAGAGTTTTTAACATTAAGAATTTGATGTTTTAAGTACCTTTTTTTTCAGTAATTTTATGATGGGCAATTTTTAATTAATTGAACTTTAATTAAAAACTTAGTAATTTCTTAAAATAGATCTTTCACTATGCATTAAAAAGTTTCAACACATAATGCAGTACTACTTCTAGTTATAAATTGTAAGGTTGAAAGTTAAATTAATAGTTAAAATTACAATACCTATTACCTATGGTAAGGCAAAACTTGTCCTACCATAAGTATCATCCTCCCTTTAAACAAAAAAACCAGAAAAAAAAAAAAAAAACTAAAGATTTATATGCTTTTCTCCATATTTCAGTTTTTTTGCCTCAGTTTGGCATCTCACTTTGAACTACTGATCCCAACCAACAAATAGTGTAAAATTCTCAGTAGCTACAGTAAAAAGTAAAAAGTTGTTACAGTGTAAAATTCTGATATGCTAGAGTTATCAAACCAATATTTTCAGTTTCCAACTGCTCTTCCAAACACTCTTTTATATCCTTCTTATTGTGCATCTGATTCCTTTTCTTTCCAACCAATTAAAAAAACCTTAAAAATGGAATGAAATTGGCATTTTAAACACGCTGAATTTTTTTTAGACATAGTCCTCTTTGGTTTTGTTTTTAAACTGTTTTTTCATAATTCTAAATATACAAAAAATAAAAATATTTGCAAAATAATGTTTGGTTAAAATTTTATGGAAAATAATTTTAGAAATGTTTTCAAAATACCCTCAATTTCCTCAAATTTTGAAAACAAAACAAAGTTGTTGTTGTTTTTTTTTTTCCTTGTTTCTCAACCAACCTAGCCTCTTTCCCCTGCGAACCCCACCCACAACCCACCGACCCTAATCACATCCCAACATCACAACAAATCTTAGGAGATGTCGTTAAGACTCCCCGTTGCAAGATCCTGTTGAACCCATCTCCGTCGCCATCACTAGGGCTCCGTTGCCACCAAATCTCTGTTGAACCCATCATCGGGGCGATACCATCATCCATCAAAGCTCATCCTTGCAAATTGTTGTGTGTAGGCCCCCATTGCAAAATCTTCATCGATTGCCACCCAGCCTGTCAAATCCCTGTTGATTGTTGCATCCATCCTTGGAGCATCATTGGTTGCAACCTTTTAGTCATTCTTCGCTAGTGGTATTGTAGGTGGACGAGGGGCCGTCAATCTCCTCTGGGGGCTGTCATGGGGGAGGACTGTCAGGGGCCATCAGTTATCATTGGTGGTGGGGCTGGATGGTCGTCGAGGTAGGAGACGATCACTCTAAAATTTTTTATTAGAAAATAAATTTTTTAATTCTAATTAGTATTTATAATTGGGAGAATGAAGGAATTAGGCTATTATTAATTGAGAATAAAAATAAATGGTCCAAAATATAGTAATATTTAGTAAATAGTCCACTTAGATTATAACAAAATTTATTTTTGTATCAAATGACGTGGAGAGAAACATGAATGAGGAGACAAATGACAAAAAAACAAAAATAAAAAGAAAGAGAAGAAGAAAAAGAAGAAAAAAGATGGGGTAAGTGTTTAAAAAGCGGAAGTGATTCTAAAAATGCTATGTAGTTAAATATTTTAAAAATGTATTATTTGCTTACTTGAGAATTGAAATTGTTTCATGTAATTTCCTTTTATTTAATTAATATTATATTAATAATTGATGTTTTTAAAATTAAATTTGGTTTTATTTATATTGATTATTTTTTTAAACATACTATTATATACAACCAAATATAACTTTAAAAAAAAGTTTTAACACGTTTTTAAAATCATTTTTATTTTTGCATTTTTTTTTAAAAAAAACCAAAATTAAAAAATAAAAAAAAAAAAGCCAACTGAGGATTTATATGTGAAACTAAACAAAACCAAACACGTCTATATATCGTATAAGCACATCGTGTAAAACTATATATATCGTATAAGCACGTCGTTTGCTGTATTGGGCTTCTTCAGAACCTCCCAAAGCCTGAACCCCAAATGAAACATCTCTTCAGCCACAAATTCCAAACCAGAATCTCCCTCTGTAATCCCAAGTTCGTATCTTCTCTTGCCGTTGTCGACTACCCACCAAAGCTTTCCTCTGAAAATGAAAGAATATCCTCTCCTTTCGATCCCATTCGACTTTTCAACGACTATGCAAAATCGGGACTTTACACCGCCACCAACACAAGAATTTTGCACGCCCATTTGCTCGATCGCGGCGCCTTGCGATCGAATGTCGCACTCGCCAATTCTCTGCTCGATTGCTACTGCAAATCCGGCGCCATGGATGATGCACTGCAACTGTTTGATTTAATTCCTCAGCGAAATGTTAGTTCGTGGAATATATTGATTTTGGGTTATAATCACAACTCTTTGTTTTCACATTCGTGGGGTGTTTTTTGTAGGATGCGCTCTTCGGGTTTCAAGCCCAACGTGGCGACCTACGAGAATGTTCTCGCAGCTTGTTCCGCTTTGCAACATCCTATCTTTACTCAGCTTGTTTATCAACTTGCGATGAAAACCCAGTTTTCTTTGGTTGGCCCTGTTCGTTCTAGATTGATCGGTCTGTTTACGAAAACGTGCAGCCTCGAGGATGGTCTGAGAGCTTTTCGTGATGTTTCATGTACGAATGTGGTCTGTTGGAATACCATTATTTCTGGAGCAGTAAGACATGGAGAGAATTTAATTGCTTTGGATATTTTTCACGAAATGCATCGGAGATCTTTAGCGCTGAGTAATGTTACCTTTTGTATTGTTCTAAGTGCTTGTGGTGCATTTGGAAGGATTGAAGTTGGGAGAGTAGTTCAAGGCTTGTTGGTTAAATCTGGTGCAGAAGACGTCACTGCAGGCACCGCTCTTATCAACTTATATGCCAAATGTGGGAAGATGGAAGAAGCTGTCAGGCAGTTGTTCTGGATGCCGAACTGCAATGTGGTTTCTTGGACGGTTGTCATTTCTGGTTTTGCAAAGAGTGATGATTCTATTTCTGCCCTCAAGGTTTTCCGTGAGATGAGAAAGTTGGGAGAGGAAACTAATAAGCACACTCTTACAAGCGTAATTTTGGCTTGTGGTAAACTCGACATGTTTGAGTCAGCCATCCAAATTCATTCGTTAACATTGAAAACTGGTTTCTATTATGATGCTTCAGTGGGGGCTGCTTTAATTTCTATGTATTCAAAATTGGGATCAGTAGATCGATCTGAGATGGTGTTTGAAGAGATGGAAAATTTTAAGAATCTTGATACATGGGGTGCAATGGCATCTTCTCTTACTTACAACGAAAATTCTGGAAAGGTTATTGTACTGTTACAGAGAATGTTACAGGAAAGTCTAAGACCAGATGCGTTCTGTACTTCTAGTGCCTTGAGCATTATAGACTGTTTGAATGAAGGGAGACAAATCCACAGCTCTACCATCAAAACCGGGCTGGATTTTAATCTTGTCGTCAGTACTTCCCTTTTGAGAATGTACTCGAACTGCGGTCGTGTAGACGATTCCTATAAAGTTTTTCGGGAAGTTCCTGACAAAGACAGTTTTTGTTGGACCTCGATGTTAGCCAGTTTTACAGAACATGGCTTTGGAGATCAAGCGCTTCAGTTATTTAGGGAAATGCTTTTGGACAGAATCGTGCCTGACGCCTATATTCTAAATGCGATTCTAACGGCGTGCTCTGCTTTTCGCTCCCAACAGTTTGGTAAGGAAATCCATGGCTATTCTCTTCGCTTGGGATTTGGCGACGTAACAGAAGTTTGCAATGCAATTCTAAACATGTACTCAAAATGCGGTGCTCTGGATTCAGCAAGGAGGGTTTTTGATATGACGCGGCATAAGGATGGAGTCATGTGCGCTTCTTTGGCTTCCGGTTATGCCCAAAACGGGTACCTTGAGGAGGCGCTTCAATTGTTCCCTGATATGGTGAAAGCTGATTTGCCCATTGACTCCTTCACAATGTCATCGACTCTCAGAGTAACTGCCCTCTTGAGTAGACCAATTATCGGAACTCAAATCCACGCCCGAATCACAAAAATGGGATTGCATTCCAATGCTTTTGTTGGAAGCTCACTAGTAATGATGTATTCAGAGTCCGGAAGCTTTGAAGAATGCAGAAAGGCATTTGATGAGATAGAAGAACTTGATTTGATCGGAGTGACATCCATGATCATGAGCTATGCGGCCCACGGGAAAGGATCAGAGGCTTTGAGACTCTACGAGACGATGAAGAAAGAAGGAATTAGACCAGACTCGGTGACCTTTGTTGGTGTTTTATCTGCTTGTAGCGATAGTGGTTTAGTTGAAGAAGCTTATTACCTTCTTCATTCAATGACCAAAGATTATGGGATAGAGCCCGATTACCGTCACTACGGTTATATGGTGGATCTTCTTTGCCGGGGAGGGACACTAAAAGAGGCTAAAAAGTTCATCGACAAGATGCCTATTGAACCCAATAGTGCAATATGGAGAATGCTGCTTCGTGCCTGCAAGGTGCAAGGGGATAGTGAGCTTGGAAAGCTAGCGGCTGGAAAGGTCCTTAAATTAGAGCGCTCATGCTTCGCTCTCGAGTATCCTGGCGGATGCCAGCACTGGAGAAAAAATGGAATCTGGATGGAGCTCAGCAGATGATAATTGTGTAGAATTTGGCTCGTATAGCTAGTGTTTTGTAAATGATAAAAAGCAATGAAAAAAAAGGAAAAAAAAACCCGTTTTCCTACTAGTACTAGATTTTTGCCTTTTTCTTATGCTAGGCCTGGTGCTTTGTCTCTCAGAAAGGAAAAGAAAAGAAAGCAACATCTTTTAATTTTGTGTTTGAGTTTTGTTTCTACAATAGAATCACCAATTGGAACAACAATCAAAGAAAAATATCAAAAGAAATTTTGACATTTTTTTGAGATAAAAATTTTGACATTAAGAATCGTCTAGTTACCACCAATTGCCACTATCGATGGATTCCAAAAGATATTTTGTCAAGACACCAAAGCGATATGGAGATTTCGAAACTAGGGTACGAAAACACAACACTCTACCGATAGAGTTTTGTTTCAAACCATCATATTTGTATCAGGTTTTATCAGTTTTTTATACTTTTTTTTCTCATTTTTATTTTGATGTGTCGTAAAAAGACCAAAGTGAAGTTACTTCAAAACACTCCCATGATAGGATATTGTTACTATAGTGTGCTTGTCTGAAGTTTATAGCATATTAGAATCATAAAATCATGTGTGAGAGTTTCTTCGAATTTAATAAAAATATAACAGTCCAAAATTATATGCTATTCGTAAAGATATTTTTGGAGTACCATAGCAAAGAATTTCTATTCTTTTAGAGCGCAATGTTATAGAGGCTATTAACAAGGAGAATTCTTAGTAGGATATGAAAATGTACTTTGCTAGTAGAGTTTTATTTTAAACCATTATATCTATATTAAATTATGTTAGCTTTATGTAATGTTTTATAAAGAAAATTAGACAAATGGCCTATTTTTGGTCCTTTTTTTTTAAATAAATGGCCAAACTTTTCAAAAATTAAGGAATCACTAAACTTTTTGAAAATTAAAGAAATGTTATAAATAAATTAGTTTACTAGTGTGGATGTTCATATTCCTAACATCCTCATGAATTGCATTATTTTTTCTTTGATTATCATTAATATTTGGCATTCTATAACCTTCATATAACCTCCCAATTAACATTGCATTAGTAATATTTTATTGTTGTAACTCATGGTTTTTAGCCTCTCTCATATTATGATTTTTAGCCTACATATATCGTCTTTGAGAGCTTGTGTTTGTACATAATATGAGACGATGAATAACATGATTATTTCTTTCTATTCTCTTGTGTCTTTCTATTTTATGCTTACTGACGTGACACTGAAAAAAATCAACACTAATGTTGTTTTTAAAGATTTAAATAACCCTCTTTATATTCTATAACATTATACGTTTGCTCCCAGATTTTCACATGCTAAAAATGTTGAATCATTATTTACCATCTTTCTTCTCTTGTAGGCAATAGGCTTCCACTCTAATATGGATTTTGAATCTTTTTGAATTGAAGTTGTTTGAGATAACCATGCTTTTCATATCCACAACTAGTGGAGATACACAAGAGAAGGCTATCAAGGAATTGTTAGAAAAGCTAGAACCACTTGAAGAAGGGCTAAAGGGTCTTTTCCCAGAAAGAACTTCTTATATTGTTTCGCACCAGCGGTCAAGGAGTTAATCCTCCCTCATGATCATGACAAGTTTGTACCAGTTCTTAAATCTTTTAATGCTTGACCTTAATTTATTGGTAAAATAGGATTATTATTATTATTATTATTATTATTTTGTATTTTTGGGTTTTTTAGATTTATTTTTATTTGTTTAGAAACTTGTATTCTGTCATATTTTGGGTAGAGAGAATTCTGTTATTTGGTATGGTTTGTGTGAAAGGTTAGATGCTATTCTGTTTCTGTGACTTTTTTTCTTTTTTGGTTCTTTTATGGAACGTTGGAGTATGTTTGAAAAGTTAGTTTCAAGGTTGCCTTTTTTGATTGGTACAAAGAAATGGAAAAAAAAAAAAAAAAAGGGTTGCACTTATCATGGTTGAGAATCCTGGTCAAAATTTGCTTGCTATTACTTTTTTTTTTTTTTTTTTTACAAAGAAGTAAAAGGAATCTTGTAAGGTGGCATGCTACTATGCAACAAAGTGTTGTGTTTTATGCCCAATATTTGTAAAGTGTTTGAAAAATATAGTTAAGACTTAAACTTTTAAGTTGTAGTACGTAAAAGTTTTATATTATAATTTATTTTTTTAATTATTGTAGCATGTGAGGACTTTACAACTATAATAATTAAAAATTTTGATTAAAACTGTTTTTGTCAGACGCCTTTGATGGGTAAGTGATATATCATGTATGCAGATTTTGATCAAGAATTTTAGACGTATTTTGAGGAGGGAAAATCAAGACGGTAATTTGTTTCTTTCAAATTATATAAATGACCCACGATAGTATTGTACTGTTCTTGGCCGCTGAGGGTTTCTACATTTGGGAGCTTCTTACTCTGTTAAGTTCAATCTCTCCTTTTTGTACTGATTTGTTTGTCCAATGAAGTAAAGCTTCTTTTCAAGAAAATAACATAAAATAGAACAAAATAAAACAAAAATATTGTAAAAAAAAATACACACATTGACCAAAAATGGGGAAACATTTTTGGAAAACGGGAGCTCATTTATGCAACTTGATACTCTATCCAAAATATATGGTCAATGATCTCGTACAGATCAGTGCTCTCTATTTAATGATTAACGATCGTAATCCTTTTATCAGGGTCACATTCATTTGTTCACATAAGAAAAGGAACCTGTATGGTATTTAATTTGAAAATTTTAGGATAGAAATACCGTTTTAAATCGACTGATTATATCAAAATCATATTAATTTAAAAGAGTACTATATTTAACAAACCTTGATGACTATTTTTTATTCATAGAAAATTAGATTTTCTGAATTTACAGACAATCACAATAATGTAGTTCAGCATCTTAAAAAACTGCCCTGTTAACTTGTTACATCATAATCAAGTTAAATTAAGAGAAGTAGACTCAAATCCCCTATATGATTACAGACGTATTGCTTTTAACTAACTTTATGTGCTTTTCTATATAGATCCATTAAATGACTGCACAATATTAAATAACTTAAATAACTTCACATAATAGATATTATTTAAAACACTATTCATATAATATAGATGATATGAATAATGCTATAGGTCACTAGTGTCACTAAATATCACACACTAATAAAGCTTAGGTTTTGCACAAAAAATTTAAGCTGGGACCCAATTTTTATTAGTTGTGGTGCTAAGTTATTCCTTTGCTTTTTTAAAGAGTTCTCCTACAAGTAATATGGAATGAGGAGTGGAATTTTTCTCTCTCGAGCAACTAGGGTTTCTTTGTTTTTCTTTGGTATGTTGCCAGAGTTGGTACTCGAGGTCTCGTAGCGGCCTCTCAGTAGTGTCTTACTTCCAAGACCACGGCGTTCCTACAATGGTTTCGACAAGATGAAGGGGTGGTGTGCTATGCCTTGGAGTTTCTCTTTGAGAGCGCCAGTGTCCGGTGGAGTACATCTTTTAGGGCTTTTGCCCTATCGTCACTTTATATATGTGAAAGTGGTAGCTGGTGAGGAAGACCGTGGCACCAACGACAATGTCTTTGTTCACCTCCGACAAGGGGTGTTGATTGATTGGCTGTTCTTTTGTGATGAGCTTTGCTCTGGCAGTGTAGCTCTGAGGCTTTAGGTTAATGCTCTTCCCATGTTTGATGTTTTTAAGGAGTTTTTCGGTTGGCGGGTGCAAGAAGCCGAGTCCGTTTCTAATGGATGTTTTGGTTTTATTTAATAATGGTTGGTTGATCCTTTTTGACCGTTTGTTTTGTCTATGTGGAGTTTGTGTCTTAGTTGTAATAATATATAACTTTTCTATTTTTTAGTCTGTGATGTCTGTGTCCTGTCCATAAGAGTCTATTCTTTGTAGTGTTTTTTTTTTTTTTTCCCTGTTTGTAGGTGGTGACTCTTGTATTACAATGTTGTGATCCTTAATCATTGGTTTTCTTTTCAATTTTAAGGATATCTTAAAAGAGCATAATGTGGGCTCATTTTTGAGTGTGTGGCAGTACTCTTGTTTTTTGGGCTTTTGTAACTTCCTCTCAGTCTCTGCTAAGGGTTTTACGACTTGTATTACAGAGTCAGTCATGTTGTTTGTAAAATTTATTTGGTGGTTTAATGGAATGCTTTTTCGTAATTGAAAGTGAAAATATTTTGAGTACAAGTGTTTGAGACCTTGAACTTGGTACCCAAAAATGAAGGGGAAACACAAGAGAAAGCCGTCAAGGAACTCTATGACAGTTGATGATATTTAAAGATGGAATGAAAGATTTATTTCCAAAAGGGACACCCTTTGACAAGAAAAATGTTGGATTTCTAGACATTTTGATGTTTTCATGTTTTGACCCTTATAAAGCTCAAGAAGAAGTCCTTAGAGTAAAAGTTATGGACCCAGAAAGGAATCCACTATTATTCTATTAGGTGAACGCTCTTCTTGAGGTACCAATGCTTAAAGAGTTGATATGTAACACCTTAACATTAATTAAGTAAGATTAATGTGTAACATGGTGTATTTATTTCCATTTTTATTTGTTATTTTGAATTTTGAAACAAAACAATTTATCAAATTCTAAACAAGTCCCACTTTGCCAAAAACTCAAACCATATGAAATCTGTTTAAGAAAACAAGGGCACCCTACAGTTTTGTTCAAACCCACTACCCCTTTTCTATTTATTTCTCTCCTTCCCTCTCTTTCTCTCACGCTCTCTCTCTCTCTTCCTTTCCTTCTGTAACGCCCCTAAGTGGGGGTTAACAGTTTTTATTAAATAAAATAAAGATTAGAAAATAAATACAAATCGTCAAAGTAATTTGCCGGGGACTTAAATAAAAACTCTTAAATTAAAATAAAAACATAATCAAATAAATAAACCACAGTTTAATGTAGCACCTTAGATTTTAATAATATACAACTGTCATCATCATCATTTCAACCCTCAACAAATCTTAATACAGTCACAGAAAATAACAATCGATGCTTACATTATCATGAAGATCATTCGTTGCATTCAAAGCAATCTCAACATAATATAGCTACATAGCTT